>CM028755.1:21323952-21442708 GCA_016801395.1 Leptodermis oblonga | reverse complement strand
TACCTTAGGTCGCGTGAATTAGCGACAGAAAACCCGAACCCTAGTGTCACAAAACCGAAACCCTAATTTGAAAACCGAGGTCCGATTTTAATTCAAAAAAAATTGCAGCAAGGGTATCCAAATTTTAAGAAAATTTGTGATTTTAAAGATGGAAAAACAGTACACAAAATCGCAATTTAAGCTGGAAGAAAAAAAAAAATTCCCCCAAGAAGATGAGTTCAATTCCAAGAATTTCAAGAATAATCAAGACTAACAAGGAAAAGAAAACACCTGGAAAGGATTTGATCGGTTGATCTCCTCCGGTCACGAAACCACTCCTTAGCTCTGATACCAATTGATGTGGACGGTTGTACACATGCGGATAATGTTGCCAAGGACCTTGTGATTAAGTGACAAGCTCTTACAAAACCTTTAACTCACGTTCGGATTTGATAAAACAGGGAAAACTATCCTGACCAATTTGTTTACAAATTCGAACCAAGTACAAGAAAAGAGGTGTGAAACATGCGAACAACTAGGCAGAGCAAGAACCTAATTGGCTAAGTTTCATGCAATTATGTAAACTACGACATGCAAATACATAAAGCAATAAAAGGAGGTACTTCAAACACTAAGTTTATGATCTGAAATACTCTAACTATTATTGAAGTTTCGGCCCCTTTATATAGGAGAAGGGATGGCCGAAAATCAGTACAAGAAGTAGAAAAAGAAAAGAATTAGAAGTGAAAATAAGACCATATACTGAATTGCGCCTCTACTTCAAAGATTGTTACAAGAGTTGCAATTTGAACATTTCTCCATTTTCCTCCAAGGCGTGAGCTTCCATTTGGCGTCCATCTTTCTGACTCATAATGTCTGCTGTTTTAGCTCTGGATATCCTCATCATCCCCTCCCGGTTGGAAAGGATTCGTCCTCGAATCCAAGGCGCTAAAAAGAAACAGAACAAGTCAGGAAGATTTAACACAAAACAGAGATCATACTTACCTGTCAACTCAAGCGTGTACGCATGAGGCCTTATTGTGGACACGAGCTGAAAAGGTCCAGTGCCATCACGGGCGTTAAGCTCCTTGGACATCTCTTTTGCCGTGTAGATAACATGTAACATTGCTGTGTAAAAGTCCTCAAGGTGCGCGCTATCCCCGGCATGAAGAGGCGGCGGTTCTGGCTCGGGCTTGCATGGGGGGCGGCTCTGGCCACGTACGAAGTCGATCTGATGTTCAATCCCTTGTAGCGGCGGCAGACCCTGCGGCAGCTCTTCTGGAAAGACATCGGGGACTTCCTGCAAAGAATCAACTACTATAGGGATATCCCTTGGGATATCGTCAGGGTTAGCACAAGTATCTTACATACTAAAACAAGTATATCATCATTGTTGTCTAACACTTGACCTATCTCTCCCTTAGTAGCAAAACAACTACTCCTAACTTTATCCTGATCAGGCTTATCATAGTTCGCCTTACTACCCTTTACAACAAGTTCTTTCCTCTTACCCTTCGCTTGGCGCCTTTCAGCTTCCCAGTTGGCGATTGACTCCTTCATGCGAACAGCTTCTGATCGCACTTCAGCCGGTGGCATTGGTAGGAACGTGTGGATCTTGCCCTCCTGGCAGACCGAGTAAGTGTTGGCGACCCCATCATGTGTTGCCTTCAGGTCAAAGAGCCATGGTCGTCCGAGTAGAATGTGACAAGCCTACATTGGCAGAACATCACATAAAACCGTGGATTCGAACTTACCGATAGCGTATGTTACGCTTACCTGCTTGGTGACTCTGTAGCCGTCTGAGCTGTCGAGCCATTGAAGCCGATAAGGACGGGGATGATTGATGACAGGGAGGCGCAACTTATCAACCATATACTCACTAGCAACGTTAGTACAACTCCCTCCTTCAATAATCAGAACACATAACTTTCCATTTACCTTTGTGCGGGCATGGACGATGTTTGTCCTCTGGGACGTGTTCGGGACAGCAGCTGTAGTTAGAGTGCGAGTAACCAAGTTCTGAGATGGATCTTCTTCAAGAAATTCGAACTGCTCTACAGGTTCTGACGGAGTGTTGTCAGTTAACTCCTTTGTAGGGTCAATGGTTGGTTCCTGTTAATCGGATTCTGATATGTACTCACCATCTTGGCCCAATAATACCTTCCGGATGTTGGGACATACACGCATGTAGTGGCCACGGCCTGAACACTTGTGGCAAGTAACGTTGCTGATAAACTGTCTGGGAGTTGATGGCGTTTTCTGCTGGGATGAAGAAGAAGTGGCGGCGGCAACAGGGACAATGGCCTTGCGGTCAGACATGTTCGGCCTCCTTGCTGGTGGCGAGTAGGTCGAATTCTTGCGCCAGGCTGGTGGGGCGCTGGTAGGTGTCCGGACTGGTGGAACGGACTTCAGATACTCCTCCATAACCCTAGCTTTGTGCAGCATGTCTGTCAGCGTTGTAGCATTCTGCAATTCCACAGCTAAAGCAATACCCTTGTTTAAACCACTAAGAAAACGAGCCATAGATGCGGGCTCATCTTCCTGTACATTAGCCCTAAGTTTTGCCATCTCTAATTTTCTATAGTACTCATCTACATACATAGAACCTTGTACAAGAGTATGTAATTTCCTATACAATTCTCTAAAATAGTAATCAGGTACAAAAGTTCTCCGCATTAAAGTAGTCAAATCAAACCAAGAGAGAGGCGGTGCGCGGGCACGCATTGGTCGCGTATTCCTGCGCTGGTCCTGTTGTTGATTCCACCAGATTAGGGCATAGTCGGTGAAATGGACCACTGCAAGTTGGACTTTCTTGTGTTCCGGGATCGCATGAAGTTCAAAAATGCGCTCCATCTTCATCTCCCAGTCGAGATAGTCCTCTGGATTCGTGCCTCCGGCAAAGGGCGGAACGGTTGTCTTGCACTGACTGAGGCCTGCGAAAGGCTGGTCTGCGGCGTTGATGCCTGGACCGGCCGGCTCGTCGTCTGAGTCTGTGCGCCTCTGGTCCCGTTCTGTCCTGAGTTCGGCGACTTCCTCCGTGAGTGTAGCGAATCGCGCTGAGAGTTGTGCAATCGCAGCCAGGATTTGCTCGTTTCCCATAGGGTTAGGAGCACCTCCACCTGACATTGGATAAAGAAGCGAAAATCTGTCTGCTAAGAATAAGGAAAAGTGAGAAATAACCTTACCCCCTTATTCCCCTAAGTGTTTCCCACCTAATAGCTACACACAAACCCCGTGTATCGCTCTAGGGTGGCGCCCTGTATAAGATGTTCACTCAAGCCTTTTTCCACTCAAACCTCCCGGTATTGATAAATGTATCAGGCAAGCAGCAATTCACACAAAAGCAATGACACTTAAGAAAGAAGCAAAAACTTTTGCAAACACCATACTTGGTTCTGTTTTGAAAAATATTTTCGTAAAACGATATTTATGTAATATAGTTCAGATATGAAGTACACAACAGGAAATTTCGGGGTTAAGCCCTCAAATTTCAGAAAAGATGAGTGTGCACGATGACAAAATCCAAACTATAATTAAAGATCTAATGTAGAGGTCGCACGAAAAGATAAACAAGGCAAATTGAAAGCAGGGCAATTCAAAGTGAATAGAAGCAAAGAAAATTAGCAGAGTTGAAACGACTTCAGGAAAGCCTAAACTACCCAAAGAAGCGATCACCCACCCAATAGGTAATCAAGAAACCAATCCCCACAAATTATCAATTCTTCTAATATGCAAAACAGTACCAAATTTGCGAAATTACTACCCCTTAATGGCCGAAAACAGTACTAAATTATAGCAATATGCGATTTTTAATTATGAAAACCCTAGGGCCAGCAAAAACAATTTTTCAAGTTACTAGCCAATTCCCAGGGATAATCTTAGCAGCACAAGGATACGAAATCAAGAATTCACTATATTTTCAAGAATTCAAAAGAAAGTATCCAAAACAAGAGCATGCAATTTTATAATGCGCAAACAAGTGAGCTGCTTAACATCAACCGCAAAACTCACAATTTTCAGCAAAAATCAGCACAAAAGAAGGGTAGAAAAGTGTCGCGAAAACCGAGCAAACAAGCCCTAGCGTCGCGAGAAGTAGCGACGAAAAAATCCGAGAACCCTAAAAGTCACTAAAACCCGAACCCTAGTTTGAAAATTAAGGCCCGATTTTATTTCTGAAATTGCAGCAAGGGTATCCAAACTTTTGAAAGAAATTTGCGATTTTAAAAGATAGAAAACAGCACCAAAAATTGCAAATTTAAAAGCTTGAAGAAAAAAAATTTTCCCCCAAGAAGATGAGTTCAATTCCAAGAATTCCAAGAATAATCAAGACTAACAAGGAAAAGAAAACACCTGGAAAGGATTTGATCGGTTGATCTCCTCCGGTCACGAAACCACTCCTTAGCTCTGATACCAATTGATGTGGACGGTTGTACACATGCGGATAATGTTGCCAAGGACCTTGTGATTAAGTGACAAGCTCTTACAAAAACCTTTAACTCACGTTCGGATTTGATAAAACAAGGGAAAAACTATCCTGACCAATTTGTTTACAAATTCGAACCAAGTGCAAGAAAAGAGGTGTGAAACATGCGAACAACTAGGCAGAGAAAGAACCTAATTGGCTAAGTTTCATGCAATTATGTAAACTACGACATGCAAATACATAAAGCAATAAAAGGAGGTACTTCAAACACTAAGTTTATGATCTGAAATACTCTAACTATTATTGAAGTTTCGGCCCCTTTATATAGGAGAAGGGATGGCCGAAAATCAGTACAAGAAGTAGAAAAAGAAAAGAATTAGAAGTGAAAATTAACCAAGAGGTTAATTTCTTGTACAATTACCAAACCTGGAAAGAAGTAGGAATGGTAAGAAAAGGCAACAAGAATTCGGTTTTACCTTAAACATGAGGTAGCCGAATTTGTAACTAAAATCAAGAAAAGAATAAAACTCCTACTTCGAAAAAGAATAAGGAAACCCTTTTTGGAAACTAACTAAAAATAAAATAACTTAATTAAAATCTGAAAATAAGACCCTAAGTCGTGTGGCTTTTTCCTTGGTTGGCCGTGTGGGCTCTTCTCCTTGGATTGGGCCGTGCGGCTTCATGCTACTCCTTGGGCTGGCCGAAAACTTGTGGGCTGGTCCATGAGTTTTTGGGTCGGCCCAATTTGTAGGGAACTTTATTAATTTGTTTCTTTTAAGTCCAAGAACCTCCCGGCTTCTTCAAGACTTCAAGAAACAGCCTTCTTCTTGATTAAGATGTGATGATTTGCGCCTCTTCTTCCAAGATAGTTAGAAGAGTTGCAAATTGCACATTTCCTCCATTTTGCTCCAAGGCGTGGGCTTCTACAATCAGCTGGGCGTCTTGATGGCAAGCTTGAACAAGGTTGTTGAGAGCTTCTCGCACCTTCTTCGCTCTGCTGCTGGTCATGGGCCCAGTGATGTCTACAAGTGGATCCCTCTGATATGGGCTTGGATCCTGAAGCATTGTTGGGCCTCGATGTAGAACTCGAACCTCCTCCTCAGCTTCTCCGGAATCACTTGTAGGTTGACTTGTTGCGTGATGTTGACTTGGGTTGCCCTCATCAATAAGTGTTGGCGACCCCATCATGCGTTGCCTTCAGGTCAAAGAGCCATTGGCATCTGAGCCGAATGTGACAAGCCTCCATTGGCAGAACATCACATAAAACAGTGGATTCAAACTTACCGATAGCATATGGTACGCTTACCTGCTTGGTGACTCTGTAGCCATCTGAGCTGTCGAGCCATTGGAGCCGATAAGGACGTGGATGATTGAGTATGGGGAGCTTCAGTTTGTCGACCATATATTCGCTGGCCACATTGGTGTAACTCCCTCCATCAATGATCAGAACACACAACTTCCCATTGACCTTAGTCCTGGCGTGGAAGATGTTTGTTCGTTGAGACGTATCCTGGACAGCAGCTGTAGTCAAGGTGCGAGTAACCAAGTTCTGATTTGGATCTTCTTCGATGAACTCAAATTGCTCCACCGGTGCAGACGTATTGCTGTCAGTTAACTCCAACAAGGGGTCAACAGTTTGATCTTCTTCATCCTCTTCGGAAATGTACTCACCATCTTGCCCCAATAAGACCTTCCGGATGTGAGGACAATCACGCATGTAGTGGCCACGGCCTGAGCATTTGTGGCAAGTGACATTGCTAATGGATTGCCGAGGTGTTGATGGCGTTCTGGATTGGGATGAAGACGAGGTGGTGGCGGGGACTATAGCCTTCCGTTCTTACGTAAACTGCTTCTTAGCGGGTGGCAAGTAAACCGGATTCTTTCTCCAAGCCGGTGGGGCGCTGGTAGGCGTCCGGACGGGTGGACCTGTCTTCAGGTATTCCTCCATGACCCGAGCTTTGTGCAACATGTCCGTCAAAGTTGTTGCATTCTGAAGTTCAATGGCTAAAGCTATACCCCTGTTTAGACCATTAAGAAAACGAGCCATCGAAGCAGCCTCATATTCCTGTACATTTGCCCTAATTTTGGCCATCTCAAACTTTCTATAATATGCGTCTACAGATAAAGATCCTTGTACAAAGAGTATGTAATTTCCTATACAAATCTATAAAATAATAATCAGGAACAAAAGTTCAATGCATGAACGTCGTCAAATCATACCAAGTTAGAGGCGGAGCACGGGCCCGCATGGGACGCGTATTCCTTCGCTGGTCCATCTCTTAATTCCACCAGACCAGGGCATAGTCCGTGAAATGTACCACCGCGAGTGGGACCTTCTTGTGTTCTGGGATCGCATGCAGCTCGAAGATGCGCTCCATCTTCATCTCCCAGTCTAGGTAATCCTCCGGATTCGTACCGCCGGTGAAGGGTGGAATAGTCATTTTGCATTGACTGAGACCCTCGAAAGGCTTGGCAGCGGCATTGTTGTCATTGGTAGGGGCGTCCTCCTCTGACTTCGTACGCCGTTGTTCCCGCTCGGCCCACAAGTCAGCAACCTCCTCCGTGAGGGTAGCAAATCGCGTAGAGAGTTGCGCTATTGTAGCCAGTATTTGCTCACTCCCCAATGGGGCAGAAGCACCTCCTCCTGACATCGGTAATAGGCGAAAATATGTCTGCTAAGAACAAGGAAAAATGAGTAGTAACCTTACCCCTTTGTCCCCCAAGTGTATCCCACCTAACAGCTACACACAAACCAGTGTTTCACTCTAGGGTGGCGCCCTTATAGTATGTTCACTCAAGCCTTTTTCCACTCTACCTCCCGGTATTGACAAATGTATAAGGCAAACAGTAATTCACACACAGCAATGATACTTAAGGAAAAAGCACAAATTTTCGAAAAATAGATACTTGGTTCTATTTTGATGTTGAAAAATCTTTTCGCAAATGATATTTGTAATATAGTTCAGATAAGAGGTACACAACAAGGAAATTTCGGGGTGGAGCTGATGTGGACGGTTGTACACATGCGGATAATGTTGCCAAGGACCTTGTGGTTAAGTGACAAGCTCGAATAAAACCCCTAACTCACGTTCGGATTTAAGAGAAAACAAAGGAAAGCTAACCTAGCTAACTTGTTTATAAATTCGAACCAAGTGTAAGCAAGAGATGTGAAACATGCGAATAATGAGGTAGAGCAAGAACCTAATTAGCTAAGTTTCATTCAATTATGTAAACTACGACATGCAAATACATAAAGCAATAAAAGGAGGGTACTCAAACACTAAGTTTTATGATATGAATACTCTAATTATTATTGAAGAACTCGGCCCCTATTTATAAGTGTAGGGTGGCCGAAAAATACAAGAAGTAGAAAAAGGAAAGAAGTAGAATTGGGAATTAACCAAGAGGTTAATTTTTTTTACAATTACCAAACCCGGAAAGAAGTAGGAATGGTAAGAAAAGGAAGAAAAGAATTCGGTCACCCTAATTCTTTTAGGTAGCCGAAAATACAATCTTAAAACAAGAAGGAAAAGAATAAAATTCCTACTCCAAAAAGGAGAACAAGAAAGAACCCTTTTTTGGAAACTAACTAAAAGAATAAAAGAAACAACTTAATTAATTAAAAGAAATTCCCTAATTATTTTAAGGAGCCGTGTGGGCTTTCTCCTTGGGCTGGCCGTGTGGGCTTTCTCCTTGGGCTAGCCGTGCGGCTTCTCTTGTGGACTCCTTGGGCTGGCCGAAACTTGTGGGCTTTGTCTCCATGAGTTTGGGTCGGCCCAAATTGTAGGGAACTTTATTAATTTGTTTCTTTAAGTCCAAGAACCTTCCGGCATCTTCAAGACAAATTGTAGGGAACTTTATTAATTTGTTTCTTTAAGTCTAAGAACCTTCCGGCATCTTCAAGACTTCAAGAAACAGCCTTCTTCTTCATTAGGACTTTGTGATTTGCGCCTCTTCTTCAAATATGTGTAGAAGATTCGCAATTTGCACATTTCCTTCTTTATGCTCCAAGGCGTTTGCCTTCAGGTTGGCTTCATTGATTCTGGCTCATAATGTATGTTGTTTTAGCCCTGGATATCCTCATCAGGAGCCCTCAAATTTCAGAAAAGATGGCTGTGCACGATGACAAAACCCAAACTAGCAACTTGATAAAACAAAGGAAAAACTATCCTGACCAACTTGTTTATAAATTCGAACCAAGTGCAAGAAAGAGGTGTGAAACATGCGAATAACTAGGCAGAGCAAGAACCTAATTAGCTAAGTTCATGCAATTATGTAAACTACGACATGCAAATACATAAAGCAATAAAAGGAGGTACTTCAAACACTAAGTTTTTGATCTGAAATACTCTAAATATTATTGAAGTTGTAAGGGCAGCCGAAAAAAAAGGGCAGCCGGAAAAAAAGGTACAAAGTAGAAGAAGGAAAGAATTAGAATTGGAAATTAACCAAGAGGTTAATTTCTTTTACAATTACCAAACCCGGAAAGAAGTAGGAATGGTAAGAAATGGCAACAAAAATTCGGTTACCTCATAATGGGTGATTGTCGAAATTACAAGTACCAAAACAAGAAGGAAAGCTAATTAGAAAACAAGTAGGAAAAGAATAAAAGTCCTACTCCCAAAAAGAATAAGGTAACCCTTTTTGGAAACTAACTTAAAAATAAAATAACTTAATTAAAAATCTGAAAATAATCCCTAAAACCGTGTGGCTTGTCCTTGGGCATGCTGTGTGGGCTTTCTCCTTGGATGGGCCGTGCGGCTTCCTTTGTGGACTCTTTGGGCTGGCCGAAAACTTGTGGGCTGGTCCATGAGTTTTGGGTCGGCCAAAATTGTAGGGAACTTTATCAATTTGTTACTCTTAAGTCCAAGAACCTCCCCGCATCTTCAAGACTTCAAGAAACAGCCTTCTTCTTTATTAGGATTTAATGATTTGCGTTTCTTCTTCAAAGATTTGTAGAAGATTCGCAATTTGCACATTTCCTCCATTTCCTCCAAGGCGTGGGCTTCTACAATTAACTGAGCATCTTGATGGCAAGCTTGAACAAGGTTGTTGAGAGCTTCTCGCACCTTCTTCGCTCTGCTTCTGGTCATTGGCCCAGTTATGTCTACAAGTGGATCCCTCTGGTATGGGCTTGGATCCTGAAGCATTGTCGGGCCTCGATGTAGAACTCGAACCTCTTCCTCAGCTTCACTCGAATCACTTGTAGATTGACTTGTTGCGTGTTGACTTTGGATGCCCGCATCATCCCCTCCCGGTTGAAAAGGATTTGTCCTCAAATCAGCAACTGTTCATCAACAAAAGGAGACAAGTCAGCAACATTAAAAGAAGAACTAACACCATACTCACCTGGTAAGTCGAGCTTGTAGGCGTTAGGCCCAATCTTGGAAACGATCTGAAAAGGTCCATCGCCCCTTGGATGGAGTTTGGTCCTTCTTGCTGCAGGAATCGTTCCTTCCTCATGTGAACCCAAACCCAGTCGCCTGGTTCAAAGTTCACAGCCTTGCACCGTTGGTTTGCATTGGCGGCTTTGGCATACGTCTTCTCCAGATTAGCTCGAACTTTAGCATGTATGCGTCGCACTGCTTCAGCTTTCTTTGCACCATCTGGATTGACCTGTTCTTTGGGCGGCAAAGGAATGAGATCCATTACCGTCAAGGGAGTAAAGCCGTAGGCAACTTCAAATGGACAGAACCCTGTTGAGGAGTGCTTGGTTCGGTTGTATGCAAACTCTGCAACCGGCAAGATGTGTTCCCAACGCTTGAGGTTCTTCTGAATCAACGCTCTGAGTAGGTTGCCAACGGTTCGGTTGGTGACTTCCGTCTGACCATCCGTCTGTGGATGACTTGTAGTCGAAAACAACAGTTTTGTGCCGAGGCGGGACCACAAAGTCTTCCAAAAATAACTCAAAATTTGACGTCCCGATCAGAGACAATTGTTCTCGGAATTCCATGCAACCAAACTATTCCCTGAAAGAACAACTCAGCTACATGTCTGGCATCATCTGATTTCCTGCAAGGAATAAAATGCGCCATTTTAGAGAAACGATCAACAACGACAAATAATGAATCATTACCTTTCTGCGTCCTCGGAAGCCCTAGAATAAAATCCATAGAAATGTCAGTCCAAGGTACAGAAGGTACAGGCAAAGGCGTGTAAAGTCCATGGGGTTTAGAAGTAGATTTAGCTTGCAAACAATTAATGCATCGAGAGCAAACATTCTGTACATCCTTGCGCATATGCGGCCAGTAAAAGTGTTCATGCAACAGTTCAAGTGTTTTATGCACACCAAAATGACCCATAAGCCCCTCACTATGAGCTTCACGAACCAGTAATTCCCTAGTGGAACTACGAGGGATGCATAACCTATTTTCCTTAAACAGAAAACCATTCTGTCTAAAGTACTTTTGCAATGCACCAGATTCACATGCTTTATACACATCAGCAAAATCAACATCAAAAGCATACAAATCCTTGAGGTATGCGAAACCTAACAAAGTATGATCAAGAATTGTCAGCATTTCATACCTGCGAGATAGAGCGTCAGCAACTAAATTATCCTTACCTTTCTTATACTTAATAATATAAGGAAAAGATTCAATAAAGTTAACCCATTTTGCATGACGTCTATTTAACTTATTTTGTCCTTTTAAGTGCTTAAGAGACTCATGATCACTATGAACAACAAATTCCTTAGACATCAAATAATGTGACCACGTTTCAAAAGCACGGACAACAACATAGAGCTCCTTATCATATGTAGGATAATTTAAGGCAGCCCCTTTAAGCTTCTCACTGAAAAAGGCGATAGGTTTCTTCTCCTGCATTAATACTGCGCCAATTCCAACACCAGATGCATCACACATTAGTTCAAACACTTTATCAAAATGAGGTAATGCTAAAACAGGTGCATGAGTGAGATCATGCTTTAAACTAGTAAAAGCTTTTTCCTGAGCTGGCCCCCACACAAATGGCGTGTTTTTCTTGCAGAGTTCATTGAGGGGCGCGGCTTTAGTGGAGAAATCTTTCACAAACCGTCTGTAGAATCCAGCCAATCCATGGAATGACCGAACCTGGGCGGCCGATGTTGGCTGCGGCCAATCCATAATGGCCTTCACCTTGGCATCATCAACTTTGACACCATCTGCAGAGACTACAAAACCAAGAAAAACAACTTCCGAAACACAAAAGGTACACTTTTGCATCTTGGCATATAACTGATTAGCACGTAATTCAATTAAAACCAAACGAAGATGTTCAACATGCGAATGTTCTAGGTGCATTTGTGAGACCAAAGGGCATGACTAACCACTCATATAAACCAAATTTAGTTTTAAAAGCAGTCTTCCATTCGTCCCCCTCCCTCATGCGAATTTGATGATAGCCCTGTGTTAGATCTATTTTTGTGTAAACAGTAGAACCATGCAAATCTTCTAACATGTCATCAAGCCTAGGGATTGGATGCCTATACTTGATTGTTATCTTATTTACAGCTCTACAATCCATACACATTCTCCATGTGGCTTCTTTCTTAGGGACTAGAATAACAGGTACAGCACAAGGACTTAGAGATTCCCTTACCTGACCATGCGCCAATAGCTTCTCGATTTGTGCTTGCAGTTCCTTCGTTTCCTCCGAATTTGCTTTGTACGCAGGGCGATTTGGTATAGGCGCGCCAGGGATGAAGTCAATCTGATGTTCAATTCCTCGAAGTGGCGGCAGACCCTGCGGCAACTCGTTTGGAAATACATCAGCTGATGTGGACGGTTGTACACATGCGGATAATGTTGCCAAGGACCTTGTGATTAAGTGACAAGCTCTAAAAAACCCTTAACTTACGTTCAATTGCTAAAACAAGGGATAAACTATCCTGACCAGTTTGTTAAGAAATCGAACCAAGTGCAAGAAAAGAGGTGTGAAACATGCGAACAATTAGGTTGAGCAAGAACCTAAAAGGCTAAGTTTCATGCAATTATGTAAACTACAACATGCAAATACATAAAGCAATAAAAGGAGGTATCTCAAACACTAAGTTTATGATCTGA
This sequence comes from Leptodermis oblonga, assembly GCA_016801395.1. NCBI lineage: Eukaryota > Viridiplantae > Streptophyta > Magnoliopsida > Gentianales > Rubiaceae > Leptodermis > Leptodermis oblonga. Next base: position 21,430,261 of record CM028755.1, on the reverse strand, counting down.
AATACTCTAACTTTTATTGAAATTTCGTCCCCTTTAAATAGGAGTAAGGATGGACGAAAATCAGTAGAAAAAGAAAAGGAAAAGAATTAGAATTGGAAATTAACCAAGAGTTAATTTCCTTTACAATACCAACTCCTGAAAGAAGTAGGAGAATGGTAAGAAAAGAAAAGGTAATTTTCGAAAATTACAACTCCTAAATCAAGAAGGAAAGCTAATTAGAAAACAAGTAGGAAAAGAATAAAAATCCTACTTCCAAAAAGAATAAGGAAAACCCTTTTTGGAAATTAACTAAAAGACAAAAAAGACTTAATTAAAATTCTGAAAATTAATTCCCTAATTATTTTAAGGATGTAGCCGTGTGGGCTTTGCTTTGTGGGCTGTCCATGCGGCTCCTTGTGGACTCCTTGGGCTGGCCGAAAACTTGTGGGCTGGTCCATGAGTTTGGGTTGGCCCAATTCGTAGGGAACTTTAATAATTTGTTTCTTTAAAGTCCAAGAACCTCCCGGCTTCTTCAAGACTTCAAGAAACAGCCTTCTTCTTGATTAAAATGTGATGATTTGCGCCTCTCCTTCCAAGATAGTTAGAAGAGTTGCAAATTGTACATTTCCTCCATTTTGCTCCAAGGCGTGGGCTTCCATTTGGCGTCCATCTTTCTGACTCCTAATACGTGCTGTTTTAGCTCTGGATATCCTCATCATCAGCAAATTCCTGCAACAAAGAATTGACTTCTGTAGGGATATCCCGAGGGATATCGTCAGGGTTAGCACAGTTATCTTTACAAACTAAAACAAATACATCATTATTGTTGTCTAACACTTGACCTATCTCTCCTCTCGTTGCAAAACAACTACTCCTAACTTTGTCCTGATCAAGCTTATCAAAGTTCGCCTGACATTAGTACAACCTCCACCATATACTCACTAGCAACATTAGTACAACTTCCTCCATCAATAATCAGAACACATAACTTTCCATTTACCTTTGTTCGGGCATGGAAGATGTTTGTCCGCTGGGACGTGTCCGGGACAGCAGCTGTAGTCAGAGTGCGAGTAACCAAGTTCTGAGATGGATCTTCTTCAAGGAACTCGAATTGCTCCACTGGTGCAGACGAAGTGCTGTCAGTCAACTCCTGTGTAGGGTCAACGGTTGGATCTTCTTCATCATCTTCTGAGATGTACTCACCATCTTGGCCCAATAATACCTTCCGGATGTTGGGACAGTCACGCATGTAGTGGCCACGGCCTGAGCACTTGTGGCAAGTTATGTTGCTGATGGACTGTCTGGGAGCGGATGGCGTTTTGCTTGGCGTTGAAGAAGAAGAAGTGGCTACGGCAACAAGGACTATGGCCTTGCGTTCAAACATGATCGGCCTCCTTGCTGGTGGCGAGTAGGTCGGATTCTTGCGCCAGGCTGGTGGGGCGCTGGTAGGTGTCCGGACTGGTGGAACGGACTTCCGATACTCCTCCATAACCCGAGCCTTGTGCAGCATGTCTGTCAGCGTCGTAGCATTCTGCAATTCAACAGCTAAAGCAATACCACTGTTTAAACCACTAAGAAAACGAGCCATAGATGCGGGCTCATCTTCCTGTACATTAGCCCTAAGTTTTGCCATCTCTAATTTTCTATAGTACTCATCTACATACATAGAACCTTGTACAAAAGTATGTAATTTCCTATACAATTCTCTAAAATAGTAATCAGGTACAAAAGTTCTACGCATTAAAGTAGTCAAATCAAACCAAGAGAGAGGCGGTGCGCGGGCACGCATTGGTCGCGTATGCCTGCGCTGGTCCTGCTGTTGATTCCACTAGATTAGGGCATAGTCGGTGAAATGGACCACTGCAAGTTGGACTTTCTTGTGTTCCAGGATCGCATGAAGTTCAAAAATGCACTCCATCTTCATCTCCCAGTCTAGATAGTCCTCTGGATTCGTGCCTCTGGCAAAGGGTGAAACGGTTGTCTTGCACTGACTGAGGCCTGCAAAAGGCTGGTCTGCGGCGTTGGTGCCTGGGCCGGCAACATCGTCGTCTGAATCTGTGCGCCTCTGTTCCCGTTCAGTCCTGAGGTCAGCGATTTCCTCCGTTAGTGTAGCGAATCGCGCGGAGAGTTGCGCAATCGTAGCCAGGATTTGCTCGTTTCCCAAAGGGTTAGAAGCACCTCCACCTGACATTGGATAAGAAAGCGAAAACCTGTCTGCTAAGAATAAGGAAAAGTGAGAAATAACCTTACCTCCTTATTCCCCAAGTGTTTCCCACCTAATAGCTACACACAACCCTGTGTTTCACTCTAGGGTGGCGCCCTGTATAAGATGTGCACTCAAGCCTTTTTCCACTCAAACCTCCCGGTATTGATAAATGTATAAGGCACGCAGCAAATCACACAAAAGCAATGACACTTAAGAAAGTAGCAAAAATTTTCGCAAAAACCAACACTTGGTTCTTGTTTTGAAAAATCTTTTCGCAAACAATGTTTATGTAATATAATTCAGATATGATGTACACAACAGGAAATTTCGGGGTTAAGCCCTCAAATTTCAGAAAAGATGAGTGTGCACGATGACAAAATCCAAATTATAATTTAAATATCTAATGTTCAGGTCGCACGAAAAGATAAACAAGGCAATTGAAAGCAGGGCAATTCAAAAGTGAATAGAATCAAAGAAAATTAGCAGAGTTGAAACGACTTCAGGAAAGTCCTAAAACTACCCAAAGAAGTGATCACCCACCCAATAGGCAATCAAGAAACCAATCCCCACAAATTATCAATTCTTCTAATATGCAAAACAGTACCAAATTTGTGAAATTAAAACCCCCTAGTGGCCGAAAATAGTACCAACTTTAGCAATATGCGATTGAGAACCCTAGGGCCAGCAAAAACAATTTTTCAATTTACTAGCCTAATCCCAGGGATAATCTTAGCAGCACAAGGATACCAAATCAAGAATTCACTATATTTTCAAGAATTCGAAAGAAAGTATCCAAAACTAGATCATGCAATTTTACAATGTGCAAACAAGTGAGCTGCTTAACATCAACCGCAAAACTCACAATTTTCCAACAAAATCAGCACAAAAGAAGGGTAGAAAAGTGTCGCAAAAGGCCCAGCAATTAACAACTGAAAACCCGAAACCCTAGCCAAAAATCCGAGGCCCGATTTGAACCTTTGAAATTACAGCAAGGGTATCCGAATTGTTAAAGAAATTTGCGATTTTTAAAAGATAGGAAACAGCACTAAAATCGCAAATTGAAAGCTTGAAAGAAAAAAATTTTTCCCAAGAAGATGAGTTCTAATCCAAAATTTAAGATAAGGAAAAGAAAACACCTGATAAAGATTCGGTCTTTGACCTCCTCCAGCCACGAAACCACTCCTTAGCTCTGATACCAATTGATGTGGACGGTTGTACACATGCGGATAATGTTGCCAAGGACCTTGTGATTAAGTGACAAGCTCTTACAAAACCTTTAACTCACGTTCGGATTTGATAAAACAAGGAAAAACTATCCTGACCAACTTGTTTATAAATTCGAACCAAGTGCAAGAAAGAGGTGTGAAACATGCGAATAACTAGGCAGAGCAAGAACCTAATTAGCTAAGTTTCCTGCAATTATGTAAACTACGACATGCAAATACATAAAGCAATAAAAGGAGGTACTTCAAACACTAAGTTTTTGATCTGAAATACTCTAAATATTATTGAAGTTTCGGCCCCTATTTATAGTTCTAAGGGCAGCCGAAAAAAAAAGTACAAAGTAGAAGAAGGAAACAATTAGAATTGGAAATTAACCAAGAGGTTAATTTCTTTTACAATTACCAAACCCAGAAAGAAGTAGGAATGGTAAGAAAAGGCAACAAAAATTCGGTCACCTCATAATGGGTGATTGCCGAAATTACAAGTACCAAAACAAGAAGGAAAGCTAATTAAAAAACAAGTAGGAAAAGAATAAAAGTCCTACTCCCAAAAAGAATAAGGTAACCCTTTTTGGAAACTAACTTAAAAATAAAATAACTTAATTAAAAATCTGAAAATAATCCCTAAAACCGTGTGGCTTCTCCTTGGGCTGGCCGTGTGGGCTTTCTCCTTGGATGGGCCGTGCGGCTTCCTTGTGGACTCCTTGGGCTGGCCGAAAACTTGTGGGCTGGTCCATGAGTTTTGGGTCGGCCCAAATTGTAGGGAACTTTATCAATTTGTTTCTCTTAAGTCCAAGAACCTCCCGGCATCTTCAAGACTTCAAGAAACAGCCTTCTTCTTTATTAGGATTTGATGATTTGCGTTTTTTCTTCAAAGATTTGTAGAAGATTCGCAATTTGCACATTTCCTCCATTTTCCTCCAAGGCATGGGCTTCTACAATTAACTGAGCATTTTGATGGCAAGCTTGAACAAGGTTGTTGAGAGCTTCTCGCACCTTCTTCGCTCTGCTTCTGGTCATTGGCCCAGTTATGTCTACAAGTGGATCCCTCTGTTATGGGCTTGGATCCTGAAGCATTGTCGGGCCTCGATGTAGAACTCGAACCTCCTCCTCAGCTTCACTCGAATCACTTGTAGGTTGACTTGTTGCGTGTTGACTTTGGATGCCCGCATCACGCCCTTTGCCGGAGGCACGAATCCAGAGGACTATCTCGACTGGGAGATGAAGATGAAGGGCATTTTTGAACTTCATCCCATCCCAGAACACAAGAAAGTCCAACTCGCAGTGGTCCACTTCACCGACTATGCCCTAATCTGGTGGAATTAACAGATGGACCAACGCAGAAACACGCGTCCCATGCGGGCCCGTGCTCCGCCTCTCTCATGGTTTGATTTGACTACATCTATGCGTAAAACCTTTGTGCCTGATTACTATTTTAGAGAACTGTATAGAAAGTTACATACTCTTGTACAAGGTTCTATGTCTGTAGATGAATATTTTAGAAAGTTAGAGATGGCAAAAATTAGGGCTAATGTACAGGAAGATGAGCCCGCATCTATGGCTCATTTTCTTAATGGTTTGAACAGGGGTATTGCTTTAGCTGTAGAATTGCAGAATGCTACAACTCTGATAGACATGCTGCACAAAGCTCGGGTTATGGAGGAGTACCTGAAGTCCGTTCCACCAATCCGGACACCTACCAGCGCACCACCAGCTTGGAGACGGAATCCGGCTTACTCTCCACAAGCAAAGAGGCCGATCATGTCAGAGAGAAAAGCCCTAGTCCCTGTTACCGCCAATTTTTCTTCATCACAGGCCAAAACGCCATCAACTCCTAGACAGTCCATCAGCAACGTCACTTGCCACAAGTGCTCAGGCAGTGGGCACTACATGCGGGATTGTCCAAATATCCGGAAGGTCTTGTTGGGACAAGATGGTGAGTACATTTCAGAGAGGAAGAAGAAGATCCTACCGTTGACCCTTCAAAGGAGTTAACTGACAGCACTCTGTCTGCACCAGTGGAGCAATTCGAGTTCCTTGAAGAAGATCCATCTCAGAACTTGGTTACTCGCACTCTGACTACAGCTGCTGTCCCGGACACGTCCCAGCGGACAAACATCTTCCATGCCCGAACAAAGGTAAATGGAAAGTTATCTGTTCTGATTATTGATGGAGGGAGTTGTACTAACGTTGCTAGTGAGTAGGTTGATAAGCTGCGCCTCTCTGTCATCAATCATCCACGTCCTTATCGGCTTCAATGGCTCGATAGCTCAGACGGCTACAGAGTCACAAAGCAGGTGAGCGTACCATACGCTATCGGTAAGTTCGAATCCACGGTTTTATGTGATGTTTTGCCAATGGAGGCTTGTCACATTCTACTCGGACGACCATGGCTCTTTGACCTGAAGGCAACACATGATGGGGTCGCTAACACTTACTCGGTCTGCCAGGAGGGCAAGATCCACACATTCCTACCCATGCCGCCGACTGAAGTGCGATCAGAAGTTGTTCGTATGAAGGAGTCAATCGCTCAATGGGAAGCTGAAAGGCGCCAAGCGAAGGGTAAGGGGAAAGAATTTGTAAAGGGTAGTCAGGCGAACTCTGATAAGCCTGATCAGGACAAAGTTAGGAATAGTTATTTCGCAACTAAGGGAGAGATAGGTCAAGTGTTAGACAGCAATAATGATGTACTGGTTTTTGTCTGTAAAGATAACTGTGCTAACCCTGACGATATCCCTCGGGATATCCCTATGCAAGTCGTTTCATTGTTGCAGGAAGGAGACAAATCGAAGGAGACAAAGGAGTTGCAAAGACAGATCGACGAACTTTTGGCTCACGATCTGGACTACTGCAAAGCCCTGTTGCCTGTTATCTACACTGTAAAAGAGATGTCCAAGGAACTTATCGTCCGTTATGGCGATGCCCCTTTTGAAATCATGTCAATAAGAGGGCCTCCTGCTTACACGCTCAATTTGACAGGTAAGCATGATCTATGTTTTGTGTTCATCTTTCTAACTTGTTTCAGTTTGTTTTCAGCGCCTTGGATTCGAGGACGAATCCTTTCCAACCGGGAGGGAATGATGAGGACATCCAGGGCTCAAACAACACACATTATGAGTCAGAAAGATGGACAACCAAATAGAAGCACACGCCTTGGAAGGAAATGGAGGAAATGGCAACTTGCAACTCTTCTAACCATCTTTAAAGAAGAGGCGCAAATCACCAAGTCCTAATGAAGAAGAAGGCTGTTTCTTGAAGTCTTGAAGATGCCGGAAGGTTCTGGGCTTTAAAGAAACAAATAATAAAGTTCCCTACAATTTGGGCCAACCCAAAACTCATGGACCAGCCCACAAGTTTTCGGCCAGCCCAAGAAAGCAAGAGGAAGCCGCATGGACCAGCCCACAAAGCAAAGCCCACACGGCTACTCCTTCAAATTAATTAGGGATTTTTCTTTTTATTACTTAAGTGTTTTTTATTCTTTTAGTTAGTTTCCAAAAAGGGTTCTTTCTTGTTTTCTTTTTGGGAGTAGGAATTTTATTCTTTTCCTTATTCTTTCTTTGTGTAATTTCGGCAATCACCCAAAGAAAAGAGGTGACCGAATTCCTACTTTCTTTTCTTACCATTCTCCTACTTCTTTCCGGGTTTGGTAAAGGAAATTAACCTCTTGGTTAATTTCCAATTCTAATTCTTTTCCTTATTATTTTCTTCTTTTTTTTTCGGCTGATTCCTTCCCTATAAATAGGGCAGCCGTGCATAATAATATTCAGCGTATTTCAGATCATAAACTTAGTGTTTGAAGTACCTCCTTTTATTGCTTTATGTATTTGCATGTCGTAATTTACATACTTGCATGAAACTTAGCTAATTAGGTTCTTGCTTTGCCTAATTATTCGCATGTTTCACATCTCTTTCTTGCACTTGGTTCGAATTTCTAAACAAGTTAGCTAGGTTAGCTTTCCTTTGTTTTCTCGCAAATCCGAACGTGAGTTAGGGATTTTATTTGAGCTTGTCACTTAATCACAAGGTCCTTGGCAACATTATCCGCATGTGTACAACCGTCCACATCAAAAAGATTCAACAAAAACCGAAACCCTAGCTAAGCCAAAAATCCGAACCCTAAGTTTATTTCTAAAGTCTGAACTTAATTGTGAAGGTGCAGCAAGGGATATGCGATTTTTAATTTAAGAAAACAGCCCCAAAACAGTACAAGCTTTTCGCAAAAAGAAGGTAATGTTAAAACCCTAAGATGCATTTTTCAGTACTTTAAAATTTGGTTCAATTTTCCTAAGGAATTTCGATTTTAAGATAGGGAAAACAGTACCAAGAAACTGAAATTCAGAGGTTAAAAGAAAAAAAAATTTCCCGCCAAGAAAATGCGTTCCAATTCCAAGAATTCCAAGACAAGCAAGACTAACAAGGAAAAGAAAACACCTGATAAAGATTTGGTTGGGTTACTTCAACCTTCTCCAGCCACGAAACCAACCCTAAGCTCTGATACCAATTGATGTGGACGGATGTACACATGCGGATGAAGTTGCCAAGGAGCGTTGATTAAGTGGCGTAGCTCGTATAGGCTCTTTACTTACCCGAAATCCAGATAACAAAAATAAACTAACCTAAGCTAATTTACTTAAGAATTCGAACCAAGTAAGAAAGAGTTGAAACATGCAAATTTAATTAGGTAGAGCAATTAACCTAATTAAGCTAAGTTTCATGCAATATATAAATTACAAGCATGCAAAATACATAAAGCAATAAAGGGAGAGTACTCAAACTAATAGTTTTAAGATCTGAATACTTTTATTAATTATGGAGTCTCAGCTGCCTATTTATAGGCAAAGAGCAGCCAAAAATTCTACCTAAAAAGAGTAGGAAAAAAATTAGAATTGGAAACCAATCAAGAGATTGATTTCCTTTACAATACCAAAACCTGAAAGAAATGGGTAATGGTAAAAGAAAAGGAAATTTCGGTCACCTTTAAGCTTAGTGGCAGCCGAAAATTACAACTTAAAAACAAGAAGGAAAAGGAATAAAAATCCTACTCCAAAAAGGAGATCAAGAAGGGATCCTTTTTGGAAACTAATAAACTAAGGGCAAAATAGGGAACATGCACAAACCCTTATTTTCCCCCAAACCCTAACCCTTAATTTCGCAACCCTAATGGACTAAGACTTGCGTGTGGGCTTCTTTGGTGGGCTGGCCGACTTTGATGATGTGGAATGGACTCCATGAGTTGGGTCGGCCCAATTGTTGATAGCGCATGATGGAATGGTATAGGGAGCTTCCGGAATCTTCTAGAACCTCCCGGAATCATTTCAGAATCAAGCTTTTCAAGATTTTCAAGATTCTTCAAGATTCTGCAAAATATGAAATTCAAGATTTTCAATAAAAACCAAGAACTTCAAGAAATGTTTCTTTAAAGTCCAAGAACCTTCCGGCATCTTCAAGAAACAGCCTTCTCTTCATTGTGGATTGGGGAATTGCGCCTCTTCTTCAAGAATTGTAAGGAGAGTTGCAATTTGAACCTTTCCGTCTTTGTTCTCCAAGGCGTTGGCTTCTACTATCAATTGGGCATCCTGTTGGCAAGCTTGTACAAGGTTGTTGAGTGTCTCTTGAACCTTCTTTGCGCTGCTTCTGGTCATTGGCCCAATGATATCTACAAGTGGATCCCGTTGATATGGACTTGGATCCTGAAGCATTGTTGGGCCTCGGTGTAGAACCCGAACCTCCTCAGCTTCTCTGGACTCACTTGTCTTTGGACTTGTCGATGGACTTGGGATGCCCTCATCACTATGGTAATTTGATAAAACCATTAGGTAGTTTCATGCCAAAAGAGGGGATACTAGGCCCAAAATTTTGCTAATATTTTAATCAATTATGTACAAATTTGACACTTTCAATGCTTGTACTAAGACTCTTTGTGTTGCGGGAGTCTTTTTGCTGCTGTCAAAAAAGGGGGAGAAACAGGGGACGGAATTTATAAATTTTCAAACTTGGGAAACCTCTCTTACTTTATGATACCTTCAACAAATTCCCATATTTGTTTTGTTATATTAAAAAGGGGGAGATTGTTAGACCTATGGTCTCAATCCCTAAGTTTTGTATGATGATCAAACAAATATAAGAAAAAATTTAATGATTTTGCTTGAGTTAAAAGTGCAGAAGTAGAGAGATTCGAAACCAAGGGTCGACAGGCTCTCGAACTCGAAAGTAAGCCTAGAAAGCTTCGAGCCCCAGTCTCGATAGGCTCTCGAGATCGAACCTTGCCCAGATAACCTCGATGTCGAGTATCACGACAGGTGACACCCTTTGAGCTCTCGAGTTTGGAATTCACTCAAAAATTCCATAAATCCATTGAAGTGTCAAAACCAACTGTCGACAGGTGTTCGAACTCGAAGTTTGTGATGAGGGCATCCTCAACCCTACACCAAGTCAGTATGCAGAGGATCTCAGTTCAAGTAATGAGGACTTGAAAAGTGCAGAAGAGGTTTGTGTGCTCCATAGAGGCCCGCCAATGCTCCAGGACCCGAGCCCATATCAAAGAGATCCATTCGTTGACATAGTTGGGCCTATGACCCGAAGAAGGACAAGGAAGCTTAGATTAGATGATACGAACCCCTGATTTCCAACGCCTTTGGAAACCAAGAACTCTACGTGGAATGTGCCAAGGAAACTCTGAATGCAAGACACTGCTCTTAAACCCTAGAATCCTTACCCTTGGATTCGGCAGACTACAAACTTACAAAAAGTAAATTAAACACGCAATTTGACCCAAGTGGAGTAAACTAGAATTCGAAACAAAGCTTTGATTAATAGACAGAGCAATTATCTATTAGCCTATAGTTTCTTGACTTTTAGCAATTAACAAGCATGCAAATTACATAAGCCCAAAATAAAGGAGTGATTAAAGAAGTATAAATTCTAACTTAATCAATAATCAACTGAAAATAAAGTGAGGAATTCGGCTGCCTTATATAGGGGAGGGTGGCCGAATTCCTTGACCTAATTGAACTAGGAAAAGGAAGTGAAATTGGAAACCAATTAAGAGATTGATTTCATACAAGGACCAATTCCTAAAGGATGCCATGTAGGATGGGCTGGCCAAATTTACAAAAAAAAGAAATAAAGAAATAACAACTCACAAAAAGGTTTCAAGAAGGTAAACCTTTTTGGGAACTATCTAACAAATCAACCCAAGTTGTAACAAACTTGTAACAACCCTAACTAACTTGTAACAAACTTTGAGTAGAATTAGGGGCCTGTTCTTTATCTGGTTCCCAGAACCGGGTTTGGCCATTTTTTGGGTCTCAACCCAAAAATTGAACCCAACCCCATGTTCTTTAAGTGAAAATGAAACCCAGTTTTCAGCACCAATTCCCATTGCCGCCGCCGCACTCCTCCTCCCGCCGCCGCCGCCACTGGCCTCTTCTTCTTCTTCTTGGTTCCCAGCTTCTTCTTCTTCTTCTCTTCTTCTTCTCCTTCTCGCATCGTCTTCTTCTTCTTCTTCTTCTTCTTTAGCTTCTTCTTCTTCTTCTTCTTCTTCTTCTTCTTCCTCCTCCTCCTCTTCTTCCCGCTGCCCTCTTCTTCTTCTTCGCACTTCTTCCCTTCCTCCTCCTCCTCTTCTTCTTCTTCTTCTTCCGCCCTTCCTCCTCTTCTTCTTCCCGCCGGCGGTCTTCTTCTTCTTCGCGCCGCCGGCCCTTCCTCCTCCTCCTCTTCTTCTTCTTCTTCTTCTTCCTCCTCCTTTTCTTCCTCTTCTTCTTCTTCGCACTTCTTCCTCTTCCTCCTCCACAATCACTCACAAACCCAATTGTGAGTGGAATTTAAATTTGAATCCCCAAATCCCAAATTTGGGAAAATATGGAATTGAAGCTCAACTTCTTTTGATTGAAATAGAAAAAAGAAGAAGAAAAAGAATTTGATTTTGGGGATTAGGGTTTTGGGCCGCCGGTGGTGGCGGCGATGCGGCGGCGGCGGGGCGGACCGGGTGGTGGTGGAATTAGTGTTGTGGTTTAGGGTTGAGAATGATGTTTCTTTGTTCTGGGTCTCAACCCATTTGGTCTCTACCTAAAAACTCAAACCCGGTTCTTAGAACTTGTAAAGAACAGCCCCTAGGAAACATGCACAAATCCTAATCCTTCCCTAACCTAAGCTTCTAAGTGGTGTGTGGGCTGCTCCTTGTGGGCTTTGGTCTGGCCAAAAATTGTGAAGTGGATTTCAAGGGGGTTTCGGCCCAAGTAAGATGGCGCATGGTGGAGATAATGTAGGGAGGTTCTGGAATCTTCTGGAATCTCCCGGAATCATTTCGGAATGTCAAAAATCAAGAACTTCAAGATTCTTCAAGATTTTCAAAATTCTTCAAGATTTAGTAAGCTGCGAAATTCAAGATTTTCAAGAAAATCAAGAACTTCAAGAAATGCCCTTTCCTTCCGTTGGATTGATTAGTAGGCGCCATTTCCTCTGTGATAGAGAGTAAAGTGACGCTTTTATCCTGCCTTCTATTTTCTTCAAGGGCGTTTGTGTCCGCAACGAGTTGGGCTTCTGTAGCACTCCTTTGAACAAGGTTTTCAAGATCTTCTCTGAGCTTCCTTGTCCTTCTTCGGGTCATAGGCCCAACTATGTCAACGAACGGATCTCTTTGATATGGGCTCGGGTCCTGGAGCATTGGCGGGCCTCTATGGAGCACAGAACCTCTGCTGCCCTTTCCGAGTCCTCATTGCTTGAACTTGGATTCTCTGTGCACTGACTTGGCGTAGGGCTGGGGATGCCCTCATCATTCCCTCCCGGTTGGAAAGGATTTGACCTCGAATCAAAATCCTGGTCAAAATTAAACAGAGACAAGTCAGCAACATTAAAAGATGCACTAACGCTATACTTACCTGGCAGATCTAATTTGTAGGCGTTATCCCCCATCTTTGCGATAACTTGAAAAGGCCCATCGCCTCTGGGGTGGAGTTTAGTTCTTCGGGCTGCTGGAATCCTTTCCTTCCTCATGTGAACCCAAACCCAGTCCCCTGGTTCAAAGCTCACAGCCTTGCGACTTTGATTTGCATATGAAGCATACTTGGTGTTTTTCCTCTCAAGGTTCTCACGAACCCTTTGATGAATTCTTCTGACGGTGTCTGCTTTCTGTTCGCCATCCAGACTAGTTTGATCCTTCAGGAGCAGTGGCAGTAAATCCATGACCGTCAACAGATTGAAGCCGTAGGCAGCTTCAAAGGGCTAAAATCCAGTTGATGAATGCTTGGAGCGATCGTAGGCAAATTCTGCAATCGGCAAGACCTGTTCCCAACCTGACCATTACCTAAGAGTTTGTCACCTGACGTTGCAGCTCCTTTGTTTCCTCCGAATTTGCTTTGTACGCCGGGCGGTTTGGAATTGATGAGCCAGGCACGAAGTAAATCTGATGCTCAATTCCACGAAGAGGGGGCACTCCTGTCGGTAGCTCTTCAGGGAACACATCTTCATATTCCTGCAAAAGAAACTTGACTTCCATAGGGAGATCCTTAGGGACGTCGTCAAGGTTAGTGGAATCATTCTTAGCTATAAGTACAAAGATACAACCATTTCCCCTTAACACTTGTTCGACTTCCCCCACTGTGGCAAAAAGGCCACGACTAGTATCTTTTTCTGAAGGTTTATCAGAGTTCGCCTTACTACTACCCTTTACAATTTGTTTACCCTTTCCCTTGTCTTGTCGCTTTTCAGCTGCCCAGGCGGTGATCTTGTCCTTTATCCTGACAGATTCAGCACGAACTTCCTGCGGGGAGAGAGGTAAAAAGGTATGGATCTTGCCCCTTTGGCAAATTGAGTAGGTATTAGCAACCCCGTCATGTTTAGCCTTCATGTCAAAGAGCTATGGTCGTCCGAGCAGAATGTGACACCCCTCCCTAGGGAGCACATCACAAGTAACCTGTCATTCGAACTTACCTATAGCGAAAGTAACTCGCACCTGCTTGGTGACTCTGTAGCCATCTGAGCTGTCAAGCCATTGTAGCCGGTACGGATGTGGATGGTTAACTGTTGGGAGCTTGAGCTTTTCAACCATGTACTCACTGGCGACATTGGTGCAGCTCCCGCCGTCAACTATCAGAACACAAACACCTCCATTAACTTTGGTCCTGGTGTGGAAGATGTTGGTTCATTGAGAAGCATCCCGGGCAATAGCTGTAGTTAAGGATCGGGACACAATGGCCATCTGGCTATATTCTTCAGGGCGATGAATGTCCTCCTCATTATCAGATTTGCTGTCGTCAGTCAACTCTGGGATGTGACTGGCTTCTTCCTCGTCATCTTCTTCTTCTGAGATGTACTCACCATCCTGCCCTAGTAGTACTTTTCTGATGTTATGACAGTCCCGCATGTAATGCCCATGGCCAGAACACCTATGGCAAGTGATCTGCGAAATGCTCTGCCTGGGGTGCTTGGCGTTTTAGCTGCTGAAGAAGAAGAGGTGGTTGGGGCAGATTGAATAGCTTTACGCTCAGGGTTGAATGGCTTCTTGGCGGGTGTTGGCGTGTACACCGGATTCTTTCTCCAAGTAGTAGGGGCGCTGGCAGGCGTCCTAGCTGATGGTGCCGTCTTCAGGTATTCTTTCATCACCCTGGCTTTGTGGAGCATATCCGTCAAACTTGTAGCATTATGCAATTCTATCGCTAAAGCTATCCCTCTATTAAGCCCAAACGTGCCATGCTGGCGGCATCATCTTCTATTACATTGGCCCTAATCTTAGCCATCTCTAATTTCTTATAATAAGCATCGATAGATAAAGAACCCTGTACAAGAGTGTGTAACTTCCTATACAATTCTCTAAAATAATACGTAGGTACAAAAGTCTTGCGCATCGCTATCGTCAAATCAAACCATGAAATAGGTGGCGCACGTGCACGCATAGGCCTGGTATTGTGCCTCTGGTCCAACTCCTGATTCCACCAAAGGAGTGCATATTCGGTGAAATTGACAACTGCGAGTAGAGCCTTCTTGTGTTCGGGAACCGAGTGAAGCTCAAAGATTCGCTCCATCTTGATCTCCCAGTCTAAGTATTCTTCGGGGTCCTTACCTCCGCTGAAAGAAGGCACAGATGTCTTGATAATGTTGCCAAGGACCTTGTGATTAAGCGGCGAACTCGTATAATACTTCTAACTTACTTTCGAAAATCAGAGAAACAAAAGAACTTAACCTAAGCTAATTTGTTTTAGATTCGAACCAAGTGTAAGAAAGCAGTTTTGAACATGCGAGTAATTAGGTAGAGCAAGTAACCAAATTAGCTAAGTTCATGCAATTATGTACACTACAACATGCAAATACATAAAGCAATAAAAGGAGGGCACTCAAACACTAAGTTTTATGATCTGAATACTCTGAATTTTATTGAAGAATTCGGCCCCTATTTATAGAAGTAAGGGCAGCCGAATTTGGAACAAGAATTAGAAAAAGAAAAGAAGTAGAATTGGAAATTAACCAAGAGGTTAATTCCCTTTACCAAACCAGGAAAGACTTAGGAATAGTAAGAAAAGGAAAAGGCAATTTCGGTTCTACCTTATTGGGTGGCAGCCGAAATTGTAACTAAACAATAAGGAAAAGAATAAAATTCCTACTCCCAAAAAGAATAAGGGAACCCTTTTTGGAAACTAACTTAAAAGAATAAAAAGAACATAATTAATTAAAAGAAGAAATCCCTAATTAACTAAGGAGCCGTGTGGGCTTTGTTTAATGGGCCGCCGTACAGCTTCCTTGCTTCCTTGGGCTGGCCGAAACTTGTGGGCTGGTCTCCATGAGTTTGGGTCGGCCCAATGTGTAGGAAATTTCATGAATTGTTTCTTTAAAGCCCAAGAACCTTCCGGCATCTTCAAGACTTCAAGAAACAGCCTTCTTCTTCATTAGGACTTGGTGATTTGCGCCTCTTCTTCAAAGATGGTTAGAAGAGTTGCAAGTTGCACATTTCCTTCATTTTGCTCCAAGGCGTGGCCTTCTACAATCAGCTGAGCATCCTGATGGCAAGCTTGAACAAGGTTGTTGAGTGCATCTCGAACCTTCTTCGCTCTGCTTCTGGTCATGGGCCCAGTGATGTCTACAAGTGGATCCCTCTGATATGGGCTTGAATCCTGAAGCATTGTCGGGCCTCGATGTAGAACTCGAACCTCCTCCTCAGCTTCTCCGGAACCACTTGTTTGTTGACTTTGACTTGTGGCTTGACTTGGGATGCCCTCATCATCCCCTCTCGGTTGATAAGGATTTGTCCTCAAATCAAAACCCTGTTCATGAACAAAAGAAGACAAGTCAGCAACATTAAAGGAAGAACTAACACCATACTCACCTGGTAAATCGAGTTTGTAGGCGTTAGGTCCAATCTTGGAAATGATCTGAAAAGGTCCATCGCCCCTTGGATGGAGTTTGGTCCTTATTGCAGCAGGGAATCGTTCCTTCCTCATGTGAACCCAAACCCAGTCGCGTGGTTCGAAGTCCACAGCCTTGCGCCGTTGGTTTGCATTGGCGGCGGCTTTGGCATACGTTTTCTCCAGATTAGCTCGAACTTTAGCATGTATGCGTTGCACAGCTTCAGCTTTCTTTGCACCGTCTAGATTCACTTGTTCCTTGGGCGGTAAAGGAATGAGATCCATCACCGTCAACAGAGTAAAGCCGTAGGCAACTTCAAATGGACAGAAATCCTGTTGAGGAGTGCTTGGTTCGGTTGTATGCAAACTCTGCAACCGGCAAGATGTCTTCCCAACGCTTTAGATTCTTCTGAATTAAAGCCCTGAGTAGGTTGCCAACGGTGCGGTTGGTGACTTTCGTCTGACCATCCGTCTGTGGATGACTTGTAGTCGAAAACAATAATTTTGTGCCGAGGCGGGACCACAAAGTCTTCCAAAAATAACTCAAGAATCTGAGACTATGGTTCTCGGAATTCCATGTAGCCGCACAATGCCTTGAAAGAACAGCTCAGCTACATGTCTGGCATCATCTGATTTCCTGCGAGATAGAGCGTCAGCAACTAAATTATCCTTACCTTTCTTATACTTAATAATATAAGGAAAAGATTCAATAAAGTTAACCCACTTAGCATGACGTCTATTTAGTTTATTCTGTCCTTTTACATACTTAAGAGACTCATGATCACTATGAACAACAAATTCTTTAGCCATTAAATAATGCGACCAAGTCTCAAAAGCGCGGACAACAGCATAGAGCTCTTTATCATATGTAGGATAATTCAAAGCAGGTCCTTTAAGCTTCTCACTGAAAAAGGCGATAGGATTTCTTTCCTGCATTAAAACAGCGCCAATTCCAACACCTGATGCATCACACATTAATTCAAACACTTTATCAAAATCAGGTAATGCTAAAACAGGTGCATGGGTGAGATCATGCTTTAAAACAGTAAAGGCGTTTTCCTGAGCCTGCCCCCACACAAATGGCGCGTTCTTTTTGCAGAGATCATTGAGAGGCGCGGCTTTAGTGGAAAAGTCCTTCACAAACCGTCTGTAGAATCCAGCCAATCCATGGAATGACCGAACCTGTGCGGCCGAAGTTGCCTGCGGCCAATCCCTAATGGCCTGCACCTTGGCATCATCAACTTTGACACCTTCTGCGGAGACTACAAAACTGAGAAAAACAACCTCCGAAACACAAAAAGTACACTTTTGCATCTTGGCATATAATTGATTAGCACGCAATTCAATTAAAACCAAACAAAGATGTTCAACATGCGATTTATAATCTCTAGAATAGATCAGAATATCATCAAAATACACAACAACAAATTTACCTATAAACTTTCTAAGAACATGATTCATTAACCTCATGAAAGTACTAGGTGCATTTGTGAGACCAAAGGGCATGACTAACCACTCATATAAACCAAATTTAGTCTTAAAAGCAGTTTTCCATTCATCCCCTTCCCTCATGCGAATTTGATGATAGCCTTGTGTAAGATCTATTTTTGTATAAATTGTGGATCCATGCAAATCTTCTAACATGTCATCAAGCCTAGGGATAGGGTGCCTATACTTGATTGTTATCTTATGTACAGCTCTACAATCCATACACATTCTCCAAGTACTGTCTTTCTTAGGGACATGACAGGTACAACACAAGGACTTAGAGATTCCCTTACCTGACCATGCGCCAATAGCTTATCGATTTGCTTCTGCAGCTCCTTCGTTTCCTCCGGATTTGCTTTGTAAGCAGGCCGATTTGGTATAGGCGCGCCAGGGATGAAGTCAATCTGATGTTCAATTCCTCGAAGTGGCGGCAGACCCTGCGGCAACTGTTCTGGAAAAACATCCTTGAATTCCTGCAACAAAGATTCGACTTCTGTAGGGATATCCCGAGGGATATCGTCAGGGTTAGCACAGTTATCTTTACAGACTAAAACTAGTACATCATCATTGCTGTCTAACACTCGGCCTATCTCTCCTTTTGTTGCAAAACAACTATTTCTAACTTTGTCCTGATCAAGCTTATCAGAGTTCGCCTTACTACCCTTTACAAGTTCTTTCCCCTTACCCTTCGTTTGGCGCCTTTCAGCTTCCCAGTTTGCGATGGACTCCTTCATGCGAACGGCTTCGGATCGCACTTCAGTCGGCAGCATTGGTAGGAACGTGTGGATCTTGCCCTCTTGGCAGACCGAGTAAGTGTTGGCGACCCCATCATGTGTTGCCTTCAGGTCAAAGAGCCATGGTCATCCGAGTAGAATGTGACAAGCCTCCATTGGCAGAACATCACATAAAACAATGGATTCGAACTTACCGATAGCATATGGTACGCTTACCTGCTTTGTGACTCTGTAGCCGTCTGAGCTGTCGAGCCATTGTAGCCGATAAGGACGTGGATGATTGATGACAGGAAGCTTCAGCTTGTCAACCATGTATTCACTAGCAACGTTTGTGCAGCTCCCTCCATCAATAATCAGAACACACAACTTTCCATTTACCTTTGTTCTGGCGTGGAAGATGTTTGTCCGTTGAATCGTGTCTGGGACAGCAGCTGTAGTCAGAGTGCGAGTAACCAAATTCTGAGCGGGATCTTCCTCGAGGAACTCGAATTGCTCCACTGGTGCAGACTGAGTGCTGTCAGTTAACTCCTGCGAGGGGTTAACGGCTGGTTCTTCTTCATTGTTCTCTGAAATGTACTCACCATCTTAGCTCAATAATACCTTCCATATGTTGGGATAGTCACGCATGTAGTGGCCACGGCCTGAGCACTTGTGGCAAGTTACGTTGCTGATGGACTGTCTGGGAGTTGATGGCGTTCTGGCCTGTGATGAAGAAGGGGTGGCGGCAACAGGGACTATGGCTTTTCTCTCTGACTGGATCGGCTCCTTGCTGGTGGAGAGTAGGCTGGGTTCTTGCGCCAAGCTGGAGGGGCGCTGGTAGGTTTCCAGATTGGTGGAACGGACTTCAGGTACTCCTCCATGACCTGAGCTTTATGCAGCATGTCCGTCAGAGTTGTAGCATTCTGTAATTCAACGGCTAAAGCAATACCCCTGTTGAAACCATTAAGAAAACAAGCCATAGATGCGGGCTCATCTTCCTGTACATTAGCCCTTATTTTTGCCATCTCTAATTTTCTAAAATATTCATCTACAGACATAGAACCTTGTACAAGAGTATGTAATTTCCTATACAATTCTCTAAAATAGTAGTCCGGGATAAAAGTTCTACGCATAGATGTAGTTAAATCAAACCAAGAGAGAGGCGGCGCACGGGCCCGCATTGGGTGCGTATATCGGCGCTGGTCCTGCTGTTGATTCCACCAGATTAGGGCATAGTCTGTGAAATGTACCACTGCGAGCTGGACCTTCTTGTGTTCTGGGATCGCATGAAGTTCAAAAATATGCTCTATCTTCATCTCCCAGTCTAGATAGTCCTCTGGATTCGTGCCTCCGGCAAAGGGCGGAACGGTTGTCTTGCACTGACTGAGGCCTGCGAAAGATTGGTCTGCGGCGTTGGTGCCAGGTGCGGCCATATCATCGTCTGAGTCTGTGCGCCTCTGTTCCCGTTCAGTCCTGAGTTCGGCGACTTCCTCCGTGAGTGTAGCGAATCGCGCGGAGAGTTGCGCGATCGCAGCCAGTATTTGCTCGTTTCCCAGAGGGTTAGGAGCACTACCACCTGACATTGGTAAA
Organism: Leptodermis oblonga; assembly: GCA_016801395.1. Taxonomy (NCBI): domain Eukaryota; kingdom Viridiplantae; phylum Streptophyta; class Magnoliopsida; order Gentianales; family Rubiaceae; genus Leptodermis; species Leptodermis oblonga. The sequence goes on along the minus strand of CM028755.1, from coordinate 21,410,730 downwards.
AATAAGCGAAAACCTGTCTGCTAAGAACAAGGAAAAGTGAGAAAACCTTACCCCCTTGTTCCCCCAAGTGTTTCCCACCTAACAGCTACACACAACCCTGTGTTTCACTCTAGGGTGGCGCCCTTTATAGTATGATCACACAAGCCTTTTTCCACTCTACCTCCCGGTATTAATAAATGTATTAGGCAAGCAGCAATTCACACAAAAGCAATGACACTTAAGAAAAGAAATTTTCGCAAAATTAGACACTTGGTTCTAATTTTGAAAAATCTTTTCGCAAAACGATAGTTGTAATATAGTTCAGATATGAAGTACACAATAGGAAATTTCGGGGTTAAGCCCTCAAATTTCAGAAAAGATGAGTGTGCACGATGACAAAATCCAAACTATAATTTAAGAGCAAATGTCCAGGTAGCACGAAAAGATAACTAGGTAATTGAAAGCAAGGCAATTCAAAAATGGAATAGAAGCAAAGAAAACAAGCAGAGTTGAAACGACTTCAGGAAAATCCTAAAACTACCCAAAGAAGAGATCACCCACCAATAGGTAATCGAGAAACCAATCCCCACAAATTATCAATTCTTCTAATATGCAAAACAGTACCCAAATTGCGATTTCTAATCCCCTTAAGTGACCGAAAACAGTACCAAATTTCAGCAATATGCGATTTCAATCAAGAAGGAATTCGGTCACTTCCTTTTGAGTGATTGCCGAATTGTACATTTAAAACAATAAGGAAAAGAATAAAATTCCTATTCCCAAAAAGAATAAGGGAACCCTTTTTGGAAACTAACTTAAAAGAATAAAAAGAACAATTAAGTGACTTAAAACCCTAACTAATTAAGAGCCGTGTGGGCTTCCTTTGTGGGCTGTCCATGCGGCTTCTTGTTTCTTTGGGCTGGCCGAAAACTTGTGAGCTGGTCCATGAGTTTTGGGTCAGCCCAAATTGTAGGGAACTTTATTATTTGTTTCTTTAAAGCCCAAGAACCTTCCGGCATCTTCAAGACTTCAAGAAACAACCTTTTTCTTCATTAGGATTTGATGATTTGCGCCTCTTCTTCAAAGATGGTTAGAAGAGTTGCAAATCGCACATTTCCTCCATTTTCCTCCAAGGCGTGGGCTTCTACAATTAACTGAGCATCCTGATGGCAAGCTTGAACAAGGTTGTTGAGTGCATCTCGAACCTTTTTCGCTCTGCTTCTGGTCATGGGCCCAGTGATGTCTACAAGTGGATCCCTCTGATATGGGCTTGGATCCTGAAGCATTGTAGGACCTCTATGTAGAACTCGAACATCCACCTCAGCTTCTCTGGAATCACTTGTATCTTGACTTTGACTTGTTGCGTGACTTTGGATGCCCTCATCATCCCCTTCCGGTTGAAAAGGATTTGCCCTCAAATCAGCACTCTGGTCATGAACAAAAGGAGACAAGTCAGCAACATTAAAGGAAGAACTAACACCATACCCACCTGGTAAGTCGAGTTTGTAGGCGTTAGGCCCAATCTTGGAAACGATCTGAAAAGGTCCATCGCCCCTTGGATGGAGTTTGGTCCTTCTCGCAGCAGGGAATCGTTCCTTCCTCATGTGAACCCAAACCCAGTCATCTGGTTCGAAGTCCACAGCCTTGCGCCATTGGTTTGCATTGGCGGCGGCTTTGGCATACGTCTTCTCCAGATTAGCTCGAACTTTAGCATGTATGCGTTGCACTGCTTCAGCTTTCTTTGCACCGTCTGGATTAACTTGTTCCTTGGGCGGCAAAGGAATGAGATCCATCACCGTTAAAGGAGTAAAGCCGTAGGCAACTTCAAATGGACAGAACCCTATTGAGGAGTGCTTGGTTCGGTTGTATGCAAACTCTGCAACCGGCAAGATGTCTTCCCAACGCTTGAGATTCTTTGAATTAACGCCCTGAGTAGGTTGCCAACGGTTCGGTTGGTGACTTCCGTTTGACCATCCGTCTGTGGATGATTTGTAGTCGAAAACAATAGTTTTGTGCCGAGGCGGGACCACAAAGTCTTCCAAAAATAACTCAAAAATTTGATGTCATGATCTGACACAATTGTACGTGGTTTCCCATGCAACCGAACTATTCCCTGAAAGAACAACTCAGCTACATGTCTGGTATCATCTGATTTCCTGCAAGGAATAAAATGCGCCATTTTAGAAAACCGATCAACAACGACAAATAAAGAATCATTACCTTTCTGCGTCCTTGGAAGCCCTAGAATAAAATCCATAGAAATGTCAGTCCAAGGTACAGAAGGTACAGGCAAAGGCGTGTAAAGTCCATGGGGTTTAGATGTAGATTTAGCTTGCAAACAATTAATGCAACGAAAGCAAACATTCTGTACATCTTTTCTCATATGCGGCCAATAAAAGTGCTCATGCAACAGTTCAAGTGTTTTATGCACAACAAAATGACCCATAAGACCCCCACTATGAGCTTCACGAACCAGTAATTCCCTAGCAGAACTACGAGGGATGCATAACCTATTTTCCCTAAACAGAAAACCATCATGTCTAAAGTACTTTTGGAATGCACCAGATTCACATGCTTTATACAAATCAGCAAAATCAACATCAGAAGCATATAAATCCTTGAGGTATGCGAAACCTAACAAAGTATGATCAAGAAAGATTCAATAAACAACAAATTCCTTAGCCATCAAATAATATAAGGAACTAAATTGTCCTTACCTTTCTTATACTTGATAATATAAGGAAAAGATTCAATAAAGTTAACCCACTTAGCATGATGTCTATTCAACTTATTCTGTCCTTTCAAATGCTTAAGAGACTCATGATCACTATGAACAACAAATTCCTTAGCCATCAAATAATGCGACCAAGTCTCAAAAGCGCGGACAACAGCATCGAGCTCTTTATCATATGTAGGATAATTCAAAGCAGCTCCTTTAAGCTTCTCACTGAAAAAGGCGATAGGCTTTCTTTCCTGCATTAAAACAGCGCCAATTCCAACACCTGATGCATCACACATTAGTTCAAACACTTTATCAAAATCAGGTAATGCTAAAACAGGTGCATGAGTGAGATCATGTTTTAAAACAGTAAAGGCGTTTTCCTGTGCCTGCCCCCACACAAATGGAACATTCTTCTTGCAAAGATCATTAAGAGGCACGGCTTTAGTGGAAAAATCCTTCACAAACCGTCTGTAGAATCCAGCCAATCCATGGAATGACCGAACCTGGGCGGCCGAAGTTGGGGCTGCGGCCAATCCCTAATGGCCTTCACCTTGGCATCATCAACTTTGACACCTTCTGCAGAGACTACAAAACTGAGAAAAACAACCTCCGAAACACAAAAAGTACATTTTTGCATCTTGGCATATAATTGATTAACACGCAATTCAATTAAAACCAAACGAAGATGTTCAACATGCGATTTATAATCTCTGGAATAGATCAGAATATCATCAAAACACAACAACAAATTTACCTATAAACTTTCTAAGCACATGATTCATTAACCTCATGAAAGTACTAGGTGCATTTGTGAGACCAAAGGGCATGACTAACCACTCATATAAACCAAACTTAGTCTTAAAAGCAGTCTTCCATTCGTCCCCCTCCCTCATGCGAATTTGATGATAGCCCTGTGTAAGATCTATTTTTGTGTAAACAGTAGAACCATGCAAATCTTCTAACATGTCATCAAGCCTAGGGATAGGATGCCTATACTTGATTGTTATCTTATTTACTGCTCTACAATTCATACACATTCTCCATGTACCTTCTTTCTTAGGGACTAGAATGACAGGTACAGCACAAGGACTTAGAGATTCCCGTACCTGACCATGAGCCAATAGCTTTTCGATTTGCTTCTGCAGCTCCTTCGTTTCCTCCGGATTTGCTTTGTAAGCTGGCCGATTAGGTATAGGCGTGCTAGGGATGAAGTCAATATGATGTTCAATTCCTCGAAGTGGCGGCAGACCCTGCGGCAACTCGTCTGGAAAAACATCAGCGAATTCCTGCAACAAAGATTTGATTTCTGTAGGGATATCCCGAGGGATATCGTCAGGGTTAGTACAGTTATCTTTACAGACTAAAACCAGTACATCCTTATTGCTGTCTAACACTTGACCTATCTCTCATTTTGTTGAAAAAAACTATTCCTAACTTTGTCCTGATCAGGCTTATCAGAGTTCGCCTTACTACCCTTTACAAGTTCTTTCCCCTGACCCTTCACTTGGCGCCTTTCAGCTTCCCATTTTGCGATTGACTCCTTCATACGAACAGCTTCTGATCGCACTTCAGTCGATGGCATGGGTAGGAACATGTGGATCTTGCCCTCCTGGCAGACCGAGTAAGTGTTGGTGACCCCATCATGTGTTGCCTTCAGGTCAAAGAGCCATGGTCGTCCGAGTAGAATCTGACAAGCCTCCATTGGCAGAACATCACATAAAACCGTGGATTCGAACTTACAGATAGCGTATGGTACGCTTACCTGCTTCGTGACTCTGTAGCCGTCTGAGCTGTAAAGCCATTGTAGCCGATAAGGACGTGGATGATTGATAACAGGAAGCTTCAACTTGTCAACCATGTATTCACTAGCAACGTTTATGCAGCTCCCTCCATCAATTATCAGAACACACAACTTTCCATTTACCTTTGTTCTGGCGTGGAAGATGTTTGTCCGTTGAGTAGTGTCTGGGACAGCAGCTGTAGTCAGAGTGCGAGTAACCAAATTCTAAGAGGGATCTTCCTCGAGGAACTCGAATTGCTCCACTGGTGCAGACGGAGTGCTGTCAGTTAACTCCTGTGAGGGGTCAACGGTGGTTCTTGTTCGTCCTCCTCTGAAATGTACTCACCCTCTTGTCATAACAAGACCTTCCGGATATTTGGACAATCCCATGTAGTGCCCACGTCCTGAGCACTTGTGGCAAGTTACGTTGCTGATGGACTGTCTGGGATTTGTTGGCGTCTTAGCTGGCGTTGAAGAAGAAGAAGTGGCGGCAACAGGTACTAGAGCTTTTCTCTGACTGGATCGGCCTCCTTGCTGGTGGAGAATATACCAGATTCTTTCTCCACGCCTTCGGGCGCTTGTAGGCGTCCGGATTGGTAGAACTGACTTCAAGTATTCCTCCATGACCCGAGCTTTGTGCAGCATGTCTGTCAGAGTTGTAGCATTCTGCAATTCAACAGCTAAAGCAATACCCCTATTCAAACCATTAAGAAAACGAGCCATAGATGCGGGCTCATCTTCCTGTACATTAGCCCTAATTTTTGCCATCTCTAACTTTCTAAAATATTCATTTACAGACATAGAACCTTGTACAAGAGTATGTAATTTCCTATACAATTCTCTAAAATAGTAATCAGGCACAAAGTTTTACGCATAGATGTAGTCAAATCAAACCACGAGAGAGGCGGAGCACGGGCCCGCATGGGACGCGTGTTTCTGCGTTGGTCCATCTGTTGATTCCACCAGATTAGGGCATAGTCGATGAAGTGGACCACTACAAGTTGGACTTTCTTGTGTTACGGGATCGGATGAAGTTCAAAAATGCGCTCCATCTTCATCTCCCAGTCGAGGTAGTCCTCTGGATTCGTGCCTCCGGCAAAGGGCGGAACGGTTGTCTTGCACTGACTGAGGCCTGCGAAAGGCTGGTTTGCGGCGTTGGTGCCTAGTGCGGCCACATCGTCGTCTGAGTCTGTGCGCCTCTGTTCCGTTCAGTCCTGAGTTCGGCGACTTCCTCCGTGAGTGTAGCAAATCGCGCGGAGAGTTGCGCAATTGCAGCTAGGATTTGCTCGTTGCCCAAAGGGTTAGGAGCACCTCCACCTGACATTGGATAAAGAAAGCGAAACCCTGTTTGCTAAGAATAGGAAAAGTGAGAAATAACCTTACCCCCTTATTCCCCCAAGTGTTTCCCACCTAATAGCTACACACAACCCCGTGTTTCGCTCTAGGGTGGCGCCCTGTATAAGATGAACACTCAAGCCTTTTACCTCTCTACCTCCCGGTATTGATAAATGTATCAGGCAAGCAGCAATTCACACAAAAGCAATGACACTTAAGAAAGAAGCAAAATTTTCGCAAAAACCACACTTGGTTCTATTTTGAAAAATCTTTTCGCAAAATGATAGTTTGTAATATAGTTCAGATATGAAGTACACAACAGAAAATTTCGGGGTAAGCCCTCAAATTTCAGAAAAGATGAGTGTGCACGATGACAAAATCCAAACTATAATTAAAGAGCAAATGTCCAGGTAGCACGAAAAGATAACTAGGCAATATGAAAGCAGGGCAATTCAAAAGTGAATAGAAGCAAAGAAAAATTAGCAGAGTTGAAACGACTTCAGGAAAGTCCTAAACTACCCAAAGAAGAGATCACCCACCCAATAGGTAATCAAGAAACCAATCCCCACAAATTATCAATGCTCCCAATATGCAAAACAGTACCCAATTTGCGAATTCTAATACAAAACCCCCAAGTGGCCGAACAATGAAGCAATATGCGATTTTTAAGAATTGAAAACCCTAGGGTTAGCAAAGTTCAATTTGACTTACTAACCTATTCCCCGGGATAATCTTAGCAGCACAAGGATACCAAAACCAATAATTCACTATATTTTCAAGAATTCAAAACAAGGTATCCAAACTAGAGCATGCAATTTTATAATGCGCAAACAAAGTGAGCTGCTTAACATCAACCGCAAAAACTCACTATTTATCAACGAAATAGCACAAGAGGGGTAGAATTAATTCGCAAAACCCAGCAATTACAACTGAACCCCAAAACCCTTAGAATGAGTAGAAACCGAACCCTAGTGATGTGGACGGTTGTACACATGCGGATAATGTTGCCAAGGACCTTGTGATTAAGTGACAAGCTCTTACAAAACCTTTAACTCACGTTCGGATTTGATAAAACAAAGGAAAAACTATCCTGACCAACTTGTTTATAAATTCGAACCAAGTGCAAGAAAGAGTGTGAAACATGCGAATAATGAGGCAGAGCAAGAACCTAATTAGCTAAGTTTCATGCAAGTATGTAAATTACGACATGCAAATACATAAAGCAATAAAAGGAGGTACTTCAAACACTAAGTTTATGATCTGAAATACGCTGAATATTATTGATGTTTCGGTCCCTTTATATAGGAGAAGGGATGGCCGAAAAATACAAGAATTAGAAAAAGAAAAGAACTAGAATTGGAAATTAACCAAGAGGTTAATTTCTTGTACAATTACCAAACCCGAAAGAAGTAGGAATGGTAAAAAAAAGGCAAGTAGAATTCGGTTTTACCTTAAAGATGAGGTAGCCGAATTTGTAAACTAAAAATCAAGAAAAGAATAAAATTCCTACTTCCAAAAAGAATAAGGAAACCCTTTTTGGAAACTAACTTAAAAAAATAAAAGAAACAATTTAATTACTTAAAGGAAAATCCGAAAATCCCTAATTAAGTAAGTAGTAGCCGTGTGGACTTTTGCCTTATGGGCTTGACCGTGCGGTTTCATGCTGCTCCTTGGGCTGGCCGAAACTTGTGGGCTTTGTCTTCATGAGTTTGGGTCGGCCCAATGTGTAGGGAATTTCATGAATTGTTTCTTTAAAGCCCAAGAACCTTCCGGCATCTTCAAGACTTCAAGAAACAGCCTTCTTCTTTAATGTGAAGTGCTGAATTGCGCCTCTTCTTCAAGGATTGTTAGAAGAGTTGCAATTTGAACATTTCCTCCATTTTCCTCCAAGGCGTGAGTTTCCATTTGGCGTCCATCTTTCTGACTCATAATGTGTGCTGTTTTAGCTCTGGATATCCTCATCATTCCCTCCCGGTTGGAAAGGATTCGTCCTCGAATCCAAGTTGCTGCAAACAAACAGAAACAAGTCAGGAAGAATAACACAAAACATAGATCATACTTACCTGTCAATGAAGCGTGTAAGCATGAGGCCCCATTGGTGATATTAGTTGAAAAGGCCCAGCGCCATCACGGGCCTGGATCTCCTTCGAAATCTCTTTGGCAGTGTAGACAACATGTAACACTGCTATGTAATAGGTCTCAAGGTGCGCCCTATCCCTGGCATGCAGGGGCGGCGGCTCTGGCTCGGGCTTGTATGGTGGGCGGCTCTGGCCAGGTACGAAGTTGATCTGATGTTGAATTGCACGCAGAGGCAGCAATCCCTGCGGCAGCTCCTCTGAAAAGACATCGGGGACTTCCTGCAATAAAGAATCAACTACTATAGGGATATCCCGAGGGATATCGTCAGGGTTAGCACAAGTATCTTTACATACTAAAACTAGTACATCATCTTTACTATCTAACACTTGTCCTATGTCTCCCTGTGTAGCGAAACAACTATATTTAACTTTGTCCTGATCAGGCTTATCAGAGTTCGCCTTACTACCCTTTACACAGTTCTTTCCCTTTACCCTTCGCTTGGCGCCTTTCAGCTTCCCATTTTGCGATGGACTCCTTCATGCGAACTGCTTCGGATCGTACTTCAGTCGGTGGCATTGGTAGGAACGTGTGGATCTTGCCCTCCTGGCAGACCGAGTAAGTGTTGGCGACCCCATCATGTGTTGCCTCAGGTCAAAGAGCCATGGTCGTCCGAGTAGAATGTGACAAGCCTCCATTGGCAGAACATCACATAAAACCGTGGATTCGAACTTACTGATAGCGTATGGTATGCTCACCTGCTTTGTGACTCTGTAGCCGTCTGAGCTATCGAGCCATTGAAGCCGATAAGGACGTGGATGATTGATGACAGGGAGGCGCAGCTTATCAACCATATACTTACTAGCAACATTAGTACAACTCCCTCCATCAATAATCAGAACACATAACTTTTCATTTACCTTTGTCCGGGCATGGAAGATGTTTGTCCGCTGGGACGTGTCCGGGACAGCAGCTGTAGTTAGAGTGCGAGTAACCAAGTTCTGAGATGGATCTTCTTCAAGGAACTCGAATTGCTCCACTGGTGTAGACGGAGTGCTGTCAGTCAACTCTTGTGTAGGGTCAACGGTTGGTTCTTCTTCTTCCTCCTCTGAAATGTACTCACCATATTGGCCCAATAATACCTTCCGGATGTTGGGACAGTCACGCATGTAGTGGCCACGGCCTGAGCATTTGTGGCAAATCACGTTGCTGATGGACTGTCTGGGAGTTGATGGTGTCTTGCTTGGCGTTGAAGAAGAAGAGGTGGCGGCAACAGGGACTATGGCCTTGCGTTCAGACATGGTCGGCCTCCTTGCTGGTGGCGAGTAGGTCGGATTCTTGCGCCAGGCTGGTGGGGCGCTAGTAGGTGTCCGGACTGGTGGAACGGACTTCAGACACTCCTCCATAACCCGAGCTTTGTGCAGCATGTCTGTCAGCGTTGTAGCATTCTGCAATTCCACAGCTAAAGCAATACCCCTGTTTAAACCACTAAGAAAACGAGCCATTGAGGCGGGTTCGTCTTCTTGTACATTAGCCCTAATTTTAGCCATCTCTAACTTTCTATAGTACTCATCTACTGACATTGAACCTTGTACAAGAGTATGTAACTTTCTATACAATTCTCTAAAATAATAATCAGGTACAAAAGTCCTACGCATAGATGTAGTCAAATCAAACCAAGAGAGAGGCGGTGTGCGGGCACGCATAGGGCGCGTATTCCTGCGCTGGTCCTGCTGTTGATTCCACCAGATTAGGGCATAGTCGGTGAAATGGACCACTGCAAGTTGGACTTTCCCCCAAGAAGATGAGTTCAATTCCAAGAATTTCAAGAATAATCAAGACTAACAAGGAAAAGAAAACACCTGGAAAGGATTTGATCGGTTGATCTCCTCCGGTCACGAAACCACTCCTTAGCTCTGATACCAATTGATGTGGACGGTTGTACACATGCGGATAATGTTGACAAGGACCTTGTGATTAAGTGACAAGCTCTTACAAAACCTTTAACTCACGTTCGGATTTGATAAAACAAAGGAAAAACTATCCTGACCAACTTGTTTATAAATTCGAACCAAGTGCAAGAAAGAGGTGTGAAACATGCGAATAATTAGGCAGAGCAAGAACCTAATTAGCTAAGTTTCATGCAAGTATGTAAATTACGACATGCAAATACATAAAGCAATAAAAGGAGGTACTTCAAACACTAAGTTTATGATCTGAAATACGCTGAATATTATTGATGTTTCGGTCCCTTTATATAGGAGAAGGGATGGCCGAAAATACAAGAATTAGAAAAAGAAAAGAACTAGAATTGGAAATTAACCAAGAGGTTAATTTCTTGTACAATTACCAAACCCGGAAAGAAGTAGGAATGGTAAAAAAAAGGCAAGTAGAATTCGGTTTTACCTTAAAGATGAGGTAGCCGAATTTGTAAACTAAAAATCAAGAAAAGAATAAAATTCCTACTTCCAAAAAGAATAAGGAAATCCTTTTTGGAAACTAACTTAAAAAAATAAAAGAAACAATTTAATTACTTAAAGGAAAATCCGAAAATCCCTAATTAAGTAAGTAGTAGCCGTGTTGATGTGGACGGTTGTACACATGCGGATAATGTTGCCAAGGACCTTGTGATTAAGTGACAAGCTCTTACAAAACCTTTAACTCACGTTCGGATTTGATAAAACAAGGGATAAACTATCCTTACCAATTTGTTTACAAATTCGAACCAAGTGCAAGAAAGAGGTGTGAAACATGCGAACAACTAGGCAGAGCAAGAACCTAATTGGCTAAGTTTCATGCAATTATGTAAACTACGACATGCAAATACATAAAGCAATAAAAGGAGGTACTTCAAACACTAAGTTTTTGATCTGAAATACTCTAATTTATTATTGATGGTTCGGCCCCTATTTATAAGTGTAGGGATGGCCGAAAATACAAGAAGTAGAAAAAGAAAAGAACTAGAATTGGAAATTAACCAAGAAGTTAATTTCTTGTACAATTACCAAACCCGGAAAGAAGTAGGAATGGTAAGAAAAGGTAACTAAATTTCGGTGACCTCATCATTGGGTGATTGCCGAAAATTACAACTCCTAAATCAAGAAGGAAAGCTAATTATAAAACAAGTGGGAAAAGAATAAAAATCCTACTCCCAAAAAAGAATAAGGAAATCCTTTTTGGAAACTAACTAAAAATAAAATAACTTAATTAAAAATCTGGAAAATAACCATAAAACCGTGTGGCTTTTCCTTGGGTTGGCCGTGTGGGCTTTTCTCCTTGGATTGGGCCGTGTGGCTTCATGCTACTCCTTGGGCTGGCCGAAAACTTGTGGGCTGGTCCATGAGTTTTGGGTCGGCCCAATGGTAGGGAACTTTATTATTTAGTTTCTTTTAAGTCCAAGAACCTCCCGACTTTTTCAAGACTTCAAGAAACAGCCTTCTTCTTGATTAAGATGTGATGATTTGCGCCTCTCCTTCCAAGATAGTTAGAAGAGTTGCAAATTGCACATTTCCTCCATTTTGCTCCAAGGCGTGGGCTTCCATTTGGCGTCCATCTTTCTGACTCATAATATGTGCTGTTTTAGCTCTGGATATCCTCATCACGTGTGGACTTTTGCCTTGTGGGCTTGACCGTACGGCTTCATGCTGCTCCTTGGGCTGGCCGAAACTTGTGGGCTTTGTCTCCATGAGTTTGGGTCGGCCCAATGTGTAGGGAATTTTATGAATTGTTTCTTTAAAGCCCAAGAACCTTCCGGCATCTTCAAGACTTCAAGAAACAGCCTTCTTCTTTAATGTGAAGTGCTGAATTGCGCCTCTTCTTCAAGGATTGTTAGAAGAGTTGCAATTTGAACATTTCCTCCATTTTCCTCCAAAGCGTGAGCTTCCATTTGGCGTCCATCTTTCTGACTCATAATGTGTGCTGTTTTAGCTCTGGATATCCTCATCACCTAGCTTGTAAAACCCGAAAATTGAAAAACCAAAACAGAAAACCGAACCCAAAAATTCGAAACCCTAGGTTTAGGGTTTAGGGTTTAGGGTTAGGGTTTAGGGTTAGGGTTAGGGTTAGGGTTTAGGGTTAGGGTATGCAATTTGAAAACCGAAACCCTAGGGAAAAACCAAAACCCTAGCAGCACAACCCTAGCAAACTGAAAAACCGAAATCCTAGCCAAAAATCCGAACACTAGTTTGAAATTTAAGGCCCGATTATAACTTCTGAAATTATGGCAAGGGCAGTCTGGGTATTTAAGAAAATTTTCGGTTTGAAAGATGACGAAACAGCAGCAAAACCGAAAATTGAAAGCTTGAAAGAAAAAAATTTCCCCAAGAAGATTAATTCTGATCCAAAAATTTCAAGAATAAAGGAAAAGAAAACACCTGGATAAAGATTCGGTCGCGTTGACCTCCTCCAGCCACGAAACCACTCCTTAGCTCTGATACCAATTGATGTGGACGGTTGTACACATGCGGATAATGTTACCAAGGACCTTGTGATTAAGCGGCGAGCTCTTAAAAATTCTCTAACTCACGTTCGGATTTAGGAGAAAACAAAGGAAAGCTAACCTAGCTAACTTGTTTATAAATTCGAACCAAGTCCAAGCAAGAGATCTGAAACATGCGAATAATTAGGTAGAGCAAGAACCTAATTAGCTAAGTTTCATGCAATTATGTAAACTACGACATGCAAATACATAAAGCAATAAAAGGAGGTACTTCAAACACTAAGTTTATGATCTGAAATACGCTTCATATTATTATGCACGGCTGCCCTATTTATAGGGAAGGAATCAGCCGCAAAAAGAAAGAAAATAATAAGGAATTGGAAATTAACCAAGAGGTTAATTTCCTTTACCAAACCCGGAAAGAAGTAGGAATGGTAAGAAAAAGGAAGAAGGAATTCAGTCACTTCCTTTTGAGTGATTGCCGAATTGTACAATTAAAACAATAAGGAAAAGAAAAAAATTCCTACTCCCAAAAAGAATAAGGGAACCTTTTTGGAAACTAACTTAAAAGAATAAAAAGAACAATTAAGTGACTTAAAACCCTAACTAATTAAGAGCCGTGTGAGCTTCCTTTGTGGGCTGTCCATGCGGCTTCTTGTTTCTTTGGGCTGGCCGAAACTTGTGGGCTGGTCCATGAGTTTTGGGTCGGCCCAAATTGTAGGGAACTTTATTATTTGTTTCTTTAAAGCCCAAGAACCTTCCGGCATCTTCAAAACTTCAAGAAACAGCCTTCTTCTTCATTAGGATTTGATGATTTGTGCCTCTTCTTCAAAGATGGTTAGAAGAGTTGCAAATCGCACATTTCCTCCATTTTCCTCCAAGGCGTGGGCTTCTACAATTAACTGAGCATCCTGATGGCAAGCTTGAACAAGGTTGCTGAGTGTATCTCGAACCTTCTTTGCTCTGCTTCTGGTCATGGGCCCAGTGATGTCTACAAGTGGATCCCTCTGATATGGGCTTGGATCCTGAAGCATTGTAGGACCTCTATGTAGAACTCGAACATCCTCCTCAGCTTCTCTGGAATCACTTGTATCTTGACTTTGACTTGTTGTGTGACTTTGGATGCCCTCATCACAAACTAGCTAGGTTAGCTTCTCTGTGTTTCTCTTAGTTCGAAAGTAAGTTAGGGAATTATACGAGCTTGCTACTTAATCACAAGGTCCTTGGCAACTTAATCCGCATGTGTGTACAACCGTCCACATCAATTGGTATCAGAGCTAAGGAGTGGTTTCGTGGCTGGAGGAGGTCGAAGTAACCCGACCAAATCTTAATCAGGTGTTTTCTTTTCCTTGCTAGTCTTGATTATTCTTGAAATTCTTGGATTAGAACTCATCTTCTTGGGGAAATTTTTTTTTTTTCTTTCAAGCTTTGAATTTTTGGGTTTTGGTACTGTTTTCCTATCTTTGAACCCTAAACCCTAACCCTAAACCCTAAACCCTAAACCCAACCCTAAACCCTAAACCCTAAACCCTAACCCTAAACCCTAACCTAGGGTTTCGGTTTTCAGTTCGGTTTTCGTTTTTGATTTTCAGTTTCGGGTTTTGTCTACAAGCTTGGGTTTCGGTTTTTGCTCATCCTAAGGGTTTCGGTTTCAGTTGTCATTGCTGGGTTTTGCGACTTAATTCTACCCCTCTTGTGCTGTTCTTGTTGAACAACAGTGAGTTTTTTTGCGGTGGTGTTAAGCAGCTCACTTTGTTTGCGCATTATAAATTGCATGCTCTAGTTTGGATACCTTGCTTCGAATTCTTGAAAATATATTGAATTCTTGATTTTGTATCCTGTGCTGCTGAGATTATCCCTGGGATTAGGTTAGTAAGTCAAAAATTGAACTTTGCTAGCCCTAGGGTTTTCATACTTGAAATCGCATAATTGCTTAAGGTTTCGGCCACTTCGGGGTTTTGTTACAATCGCAATTTTGGTACTGTTTTGCATATTGGAAGAATTGATAATTTGCGGGGATTGGTTTCTTGATTACCTATTGGGTGGGTGATCTCTTCTTTAGGTAGTTTTAGACTTTCCTGAAGTTGTTTCAACTCTGCTAATTTTCTTTGTTCTATTCAATTTTGAATTGCCTGCTTTCTTTCAACTGCCTAGTTATATTTTCGTGCGACCTGAACATTTGCTCTTGAATTATAGTTTGGATTTTGTCATCGTGCACACTCATCTTTTCTAAAATTTGAGGGCTTAACCCCGAAATTTCCTGTTGTGTACTTCATACTGAACTATATTATAACTATCGTTTGCGAAAAGATTTTTCAACTCAAAATAGAACCAAGTGTCTATTTTTGAGACAATTTGCTTCTTTCTTAAGTGTCATTGCTTTTGTGTGAATTGCTGCTTGCCTATACATTTATCAATATCGGGAGGTAGAGTGGAAAAAGGCTTGAGTGCACATATTATACAGGGCGCCACCCTAGAGTGAAACACAGGGTTGTGTGTAGCTGTTAGGTGGGATACACTTGGGGGAACAAGGGGGTAAGGTTACTACCCACTTTTCCTTGTTCTTAGCAGATAGGTTTTCGCTTCTTTTAACCAATGTCAGGTGGAGGTGTTCCTAACCCTTTGGGGAACGAGCAAATCCTGGCTGCAATAGCGCAACTCTCCGCGAGATTTGCTACACTCACGGAGGAAGTCGCCGAACTCAGGACCGAACGGGAACAACGGCGCACAGAGTCAGATGACGACATAGCCGCACCTGGCAACAACGCCACTGATCAACCCTTCGCAGGTCTCAGTCAATGCAAAACGACTGTTCCACCCTTTGCCGGCGGCACAATCCAGAGGATTACTTAGAATGGGAGATGAAGATGGAGCGCATCTTTGAACTTCATGCGATCCCAGAACACAAGAAGGTCCAGCTCGCAGTCGTACATTTCACAGACTATGCCCTAATCTGGTGGAATCAACAGCAGACCAGCGCAGGAATACGCGTCCAATGCGGGCACGTGCGCCGCCTCTCTCTTGGTTTGATTTGACTACATCTATGCGTAGAACTTTTGTGCCAGATTACTATTTTAGAGAATTGTATAGGAAATTACATACTCTTATACAAGGTTTCTTGTCTGTAGATGAATATTTTCAGAAATTAGAGATGGCTAAAATTAGGGCTAATGTACAGGAAGATGAGCCCGCATCAATGGCTCGTTTTCTTAATGGTTTGAATAGGGGTATAGCTTTGGCTGTTGAATTGCAGAATGCCACCACTCTGACAGACATGCTGCATAAAGCTCGGGTCATGGAGGAGTACCTGAAGTCCGTTCCACCAATCCGGACGCCTACCAGCTCCCCACCGGCTTGGAGAAAGAATCCGGTATATTCTCCACCAGCAAAGAGGCCGATCCAGTCAGAGAGAAAAGCTATAGTTCCTGTCGCCACCCCTTCTTCATCCCAAGCGAAGATGCCATCAACTCCCAGACAGTCCATCAGCAACGTTACTTGCCACAAGTGCTCAGGCCGTGGCCATTACATGCGTGACTGTCCCAACATCCGGAAGGTCTTATTGGGGCAAGATGGTGAGTACATTTCAGAGGATGATGAAGAAGAAGAAACCGTTGACCCTTCACAGGAGTTAACTGACAGCACTCCGTCTGCACCAGTGGAGCAATTCGAGTTCATAGAGGAGGATCCGAATCAGAACTTGGTTACTCGCACTCTGACTACAGCTGCTGTCCCAGACACAACTCAACGGACAAACATCTTCCACGCCAGAACAAAGGTATATGGAAAGTTGTGTGTTCTGATAATTGATGGAGGAAGCTGCACGAATGTAGCTAGCGAATACATGGTTGACAAGCTGAAGCTTCCTGTTATCAATCATCCACGTCCTTATCGGCTACAATGGCTTGACAGCTGAGACGGCTACAAAGTCAAGAAGCCAGTAAGCGTACCATACGCTATCGGTAAGTTCGAATCCACTGTTTTATGTGATGTTCTGCCAATGAAGGTTTGTCACATTCTACTCGGACGACCATGGCTCTTTGACCTGAAGGCAACACATGATGAGGTCGCCAACACTTACTCGGTCTGCCAGGAGGGCAAGATCCAGACGTTCCTACCCATGCCACCTCACGAAGTGCGATCCGAAGCTGTTCGAATCAAGGATGCAATTGCCGCTTGGGGAGCTGAAAAATGCCAAGAGAAGGGTAAGGGGAAAGAACTTGTAAAGGGTAGTAAGGCGAACTCTGATAAGCCTGATCAGAAGAAAGTTAGAAATAGTTGTTTTGCTACTAAGGGAGAGATAGGTCAAGTGTTAGACAACAATGATGATGTACTGGTTTTAGTATGTAAAGACAATTGTGCTAACCCTGACGATATCCCTCGGGATATCCCTATAGAAGTCAATTCTTTGTTGCAGGAATTCAAGGATGTTTTTCCAGACGAGTTGCCGCAGGGTCTGCCGCCACTTCGAGGAATTGAACATCAAATTAACTTCATCCCTGGCGCACCAATTCCGAACAGACCTGCCTACAAAGCAAATCCGGAGGAAACAAAGGAGTTGCAAAGGCAAATAGACAAGCTGCTCGCGAATGGTCAGGTAAGGGAATCTCTAAGTCCTTGTGCTGTACCTGTTATTCTAGTCCCTAAGAAAGACAGTACATGGAGAATGTGTGTTGATTGTAGAGCTGTAAATAAGATAACAATCAAGTATAGGCACCCTATCCCTAGGATGATGACATGTTAGAAGATTTGTGGTTCAACAATTTACACGAAAATAGATCTTACACAGGGCTATCATCAAATTCGCATGAGGGAGGGGGATGAATGGAAAACTGCTCTTAAGACTAAGTTTGGTTTGTATGAGTGGTTAGTCATGCCCTTTGGCCTAACAAATGCACCTAGTACTTTCATGAGATTAATGAATCATGTGCTTAGAAAGTTTATAGGTAAATTTGTTGTTGTGTATTTTGATGATATTCTGATCTATTCTAAGGACTTCAAATCGCATGTTGAACATCTTCGTTTGGTTTTGATTGAATTACGTGCTAATCAATTGTATGCCAAGATGCAAAAATGTACTTTTTGTGTTTCGGAGGTTGTTTTTCTCGGTTTGTAGTCTCTGCAGAAGGTGTCAAAGTGATGATGCCAAGCTAAAGGCCATTAGGGATTGGCCGCAGCCAACTTCGGCCGCACAGGTTCGTCATTCCACGAATTTGCTGGATTCTACAGACGGTTTGTGAAGGATTTTTCCACAAAGGCCGCGCATCTCAATGATCTGTGCAAGAAGAACACGCTATTTGTGTGGGGGTAGGCTCAGGAAAACGCCTTTACTGTTTTAAAGCATGATCTCACGCATGCACCTGTTTTAGCATTACCTGATTTTGATAAAGTGTTTGAACTAATGTGTGATGCATCAGGTGTTGGAATTGGTGCAGTTTTAATGCAAGAAAGAAAGCCAATCGCTTTTTTCAGTGAGAAGCTAAAGGGGGCTGCCTTGAATTATCCAACCTACGACAAGGAGCTCTATGCAGTTGTCCGCGCATTTGAGACTTGGTCGCATTATTTGATGGCTAAGGAATTTGTTGTTCATAGTGATCACGAGTCTCTTAAGAATTTAAAAGGACAGAATAAATTGAATAGACGTCATGCTAAGTGGGTTAACTTTATTGAATCTTTTCCTTACATTATTAAGTATAAGAAAGGTAAAGATAATTTAGTTGCTGACGCTCTATCTCACAGGTATAAAATTCCGGCAGGATCCAAGCCCATATCAGAGGGATCCACTTGTAGACATCACTGGGCCCATGACCAGAAGCAGAGCGAAGAAGGTTCGAGATGCACTCAACAACCTTGTTCAAACTTGCCATCAGGATGCTCAGTTAATTGTAGAAGCCCACGCCTTGGAGGAAAATGGAGGAAATGTGCGATTTGCAACCCTTCTAACCATCTTTGAAGAAAAGGCGCAAATCATCAAGTCCTAATGAAGAAGAAGGCTGTTTCTTGAAATCTTGAAGATGCCGGAAGGTTCTTGGACTTAAAAGAAACAAAGTAATAAAGTTCCCTGCAATTTGGGCCCACCCAAAACTCAAGGACCAGCCCACAAGTTTCGGCCCGCCCAAAAAGAAGCAAGAAGAAGCCGCACAAAGCAAGCCCAACGGCTAGCAAGTCCAAACGGCTAGTTGTCAAATTAGGGATCTTTTCTTTTATTTAATTAGGTTTTTTATTCTTTTAAGTTAATTTCCAAAAGGGGTTCCCTTATTCTTTTTGGAAGTAGGACTTTTATTCTTTTCCTTATTTTTTTAGTTACAATTTTCGGCTGCCACTTGTTAAGGGTAAATCCGAAAATTGCTTTCCTTTTCTTACCATTCCTACTTCTTTTCGGGTTTGGTAATTGTAAAAGAAATTAACCTCTTGGTTAATTTCCAATTCTACTTCTTTTCTTTTCCTAATTCTTGTATTATTTTCGGCTGCCCTTCTCCTATATAAAGGGGCCGAATTCTTCAATAATATTCAAAGTATTCAGATCTTAAAACTTCGTGTTTGAGTACCCTCCTTTTATTGCTTTATGTATTTGCATGTCGTAGTTTACATAATTGCATGAAACTTAGCTAATTAGGTTCTTGCTCTGCCTAATTATTCGCATGTTTCACATCTCTTGCTTGCACTTGGTTCGAATTTATAAACAAGTTAGCTAGGTTAGCTTCCCTTTGTTTTCTCTTAAATCCGAACGTGAGTTAGAGGTTTTATTCGAGCTTGTCACTTAATCACAAGGTCCTTGGCAACATTATCCGCATGTGTACAACCGTCCACATCAATTGGTATCAGAGCTAAGGAGTGGTTTCATGGCTAGAGGAGGTCAAAGACCGAATCTTTATCAGGTGTTTTCTTTTCCTTATCTTAAATTTTTGGATTAGAACTCATCTTCTTGGGGAAAATTTTTCTTTCAAGCTTTCAAATTTGCGATTTTTGGTGCTGTTTTCTATCTTTTAAAATTGCAAATTTCTTACAATTCGGATACCCTTGCTGAAATTTTCAGAACTTAAAATCGGGCCTTAAATTTCAAACTAGGGTTCGGGTTTTTCGTTAGCTAGGGTTTTTCGTCGCTAATTCTCGCGACACTAGGGTTGTTTGCTCGGCTTTTGCGACATTTTGCTACCCCTTCTCGTGCTGATTTTCTTGAAAATTGTGAGTTTTGCGGTTGATGTTAAGCAGCTCACTTGTTTGCGCATTGTAAAAATTGCATGCTCTAGTTTGGGATACCTTCTTTTGAATTCTTGAAAATATATTGAATTCTTGATTTTGTATCCTTGTGCTGCTAAGATTATCCTGGGATTAGGTTAGTGAATCAAAATTTGAATTTGCTAGCCCTAGGGTTGTCCTTTATTGAAATCGCATATTGCTGAAATTTGGTACTGTTTTCGGCCAATTAGGGGGTTAGAAAATCGCAATTTTAAGTGCTGTTTTGCTTGAAAAGAATTAAGAATTTTGTGGATTGGTTTCTTGATTGCCTATTGGGTGGGTGATCTATTCTTTGGGTAGTTCTAGGACTTTCCTGAAGTCGTTTCAACTCTGCTAATTTTCTTTGTTTCTATTCAATTTTGAATTGCCCTGCTTTCAATTGCCTAGTTATCTTTTCGTGCTACCTGGACATTTGCTCTTTAATTATAGTTTGGATTTTGTCATCGTGCACACTTATCTTTCCTGTTGTGTACTTCATATCTGAGCTATATTACAAAATATCATTTTGCGAAAGGATTTTTCAAAATAGAACCAAGGATTTTTCAGACGACGATGTTGCCGCTCCAGGCACCAACGCCGCAGACCAACCTTTCGCAGGCCTCAGCCAGTGCAAGACCACCGTTCCGCCCTTTGCCGGAGGCACCAATCCAGAGGACTATCTCGACTGGGAGATGAAGATGGAGCGCATCTTTGAACTTCATGCGATCCCGGAACATAAGAAAGTCCAACTTGCAGTGGTCCATTTCACCGACTATGCCCTAATCTGGTGGAACCAGCAGATGGATCAACGAAAAAACACGCGTCCCATGCAGGCCCGTGCTCCGCCTCTCTCGTGGTTTGATTTGACTACATCTATGCGTAGGACTTTTGTACCGGACTATTATTTTAGAGAATTGTATAGGAAATTACATACTCTTGTACAGGGTTCTATGTCTGTAGATGAATATTTTAGAAAATTAGAGATGGCTAAAATTAGGGCTAATGTACAGGAAGATGAGCCCGCATCTATGGCTCGTTTTCTTAACGGTTTAAACAGGGGTATTGCTTTAGCTATTGAATTGCAGAATGCTACAACTCTGACAGACATGCTGCACAAGGCTCGGGTCATGGAGGAGTATCTGAATTCGGTCACCTATTTATAGGTGAGGGTGGCCGAATTTAATATAAAAAGTAGGAAAAGAAAAGAATTATAATTGGAAATTAACCAAGAGGTTAATTCCTTGTACAATTACCAAACCCGGAAAGAAGTAGGAATGGTAAGAAAAGGCAACAAGAATTCGGTCAACCTTATTCTTAGTGGTTGCCGATTTTACACTACCTAAAACAAGAAGGAAACTAATTGGAAAACAAGTAGGAAAGAATAAAAATCCTACTTCCAAAAAGAATAAGGAAACACTTTTTGGAAATTAACTAAAAGACTAAAAAGACATAATTAAAATTCTGAAAATTAATTCCCTAAAACCGTGTGGGCTTCTCTCTTTGGATTGGGCCTGCGGCTTCATGCTACTCCTTGGCTGGCCGAAAACTTGTGGCTGGTCATGAGTTTTGGGTCGGCCCAATTGGTAGGGAACTTTATTATTTAGTTTCTTTTAAGTCCAAAAACCTCCCGGCTTCTTCAAGACTTCAAGAAACAGCCTTCTTCTTGATTAAGATGTGATGATTTGTGCCTCTCCTTCCAAGATAGTTAGAAGAGTTGCAAATTGCACATTTCCTCCATTTTGCTCCAAGGCGTGGCTTCTACAATTAGCTGGGCATCTTGATGGCAGGCTTGCACAAGGTTGTTGAGAGCTTCTCGCACCTTATTCGCTCTGCTTCTGATCATGGGCCCAGTGATGTCTACAAGTGGATCCCTCTGATATGGGCTGGGATCCTGAAGCATTGTTGGGCCTCGGTGTAGAACTCAAACCTCCTCCTCAGCTTCTCTCCGGAATCACTTGTAGTTTGACTTGTTGCATGTTGTTGACTTTGGATGCCCTCATCATCCCCTCCCGGTTTGAAAAGGATTTTGTCCTCAAATTAGCAACCTGGTCATCAACAAAAGGAGACAAGTCAGCAACATTAAAGGAAGAACTAACACCGTACTCACCTGGTAAGTCGAACTTGTAAGCGTTAGGCCCAATCTTGGAAACGATCTGAAAAGGTCCATCTCCCCTTGGATGGAGTTTGGTCCTTCTTGCTGCAGGGAATCGTTCCTTCCTCATGTGAACCCAAACCCAATCACCTGGTTCGAAATTCATAGCCTTGCGCCGTTGGTTTGCAGTGGCGGCGGTTTTGGCATAATTCTTCTTCTCCAGATTAGCTCGAACTTTAGCATGTATGCGTTGCACTGCTTCAGCTTTCTTCGCACCGTCTGGATTAACTTGTACTTTGGGCGGTATAGGAATGAGGTCCATCACCGTCAAAGGTGTAAAGCCGTAGGCAACTTCAAATGGACAGAACCCTGTTGAGGAGTGCTTGGTTCGGTTGTATGCAAACTCTGCAACCGGCAAGATGTCTTCCCAATGCTTGAGGTTCTTCTGAATCAATGCTCGGAGTAGGTTGCCAACGGTTCGGTTGGTTACTTCCGTCTGACCATCCGTCTGTGGATGACTTGTAGTCAAAAACAACAGTTTTGTGCCGAGGCGGGACCACAAAGTCTTCCAAAAATAACTCAAGAATTTGACGTCGCGATCTGACACTATTGTGCGCGGTATCCCATGCAACCGAACCCTTCCCTGAAAGAACAACTCAGCTACATGTCTGGCATCATCTGATTTCCTGCAAGGAATGAAATGCGCCATTTTAGAAAACCGATCAACAACGACAAATAAAGAATCATTACCTTTCTGCGTCCTTGGAACCCTAAAATAAAATCCATAGAAATGTCAGTCCAGGGCACAGAAGGGATAGGTAATGGCGTGTAAAGCCCATGGGGTTTAGAAGTAGATTTAGCTTGCAAACAATTAATACATCAAGAGCAAACATTCTGTACATCTTTGCGCATATGCGGCCAATAAAAGTGTTCATGCAATAGTTCAAGTGTTTTATGCACACCAAAATGACCCATAAGACCCCCACTATGAGCTTCACGAACCAGTAATTCCCTAGTGGAACTACGAGGGATACATAACCTATTTTCCCTAAACAGAAAACCATCCTGTCTAAAGTACTTTTGGAATGCACCAGATTCACATGCTTTATACACATCAGCAAAATCAACATCAAAAGCATACAAATCCTTGAGGTATGCGAAACCTAACAATGTATGATCAAGAATTGTCAGCATTTCATACCTGCGAGATAGAGCGTCAGCAACTAAATTATCCTTACCTTTCTTATACTTAATAATATAAGGAAAAGATTCAATAAAATTAACCCATTTTGCATGACGTCTATTTAACTTATTTTGTCCCTTTAAGTGCTTAAGAGATTCATGATCACTATGAACAACAAATTCCTTAGACATCAAATAATGTGACCACGTTTCAAAAGCACGGACAACAGCATAGAGCTCCTTATCATATGTAGGATAATTTAAGGCAGCCCCTTTTAGCTTCTCACTGAAAAAAGTGATAGGCTTCTTCTCCTGCATTAAGACTGCGCCAATTCCAACACCTGATGCATCACACATTAGTTCAAACACTTTATCAAAATCAGGTAATGCTAAAACAGTGCATGAGTGAGATCATGCTTTAAAGTAGTAAAAGCTTTTTCCTAAGCTGGCCCCCACACAAATGGGCTTCTACAATCAGCTGGGCATCTTGATGGCAGGCTTGCACAAGTTGTTGAGAGCTTCTCGCACCTTCTTCGCTCTGCTTCTGGTCATTGGCCCAGTGATGTCTACAAGTGGATCCCTCTGATATGGGCTTGGATCCTGAAGCATTGTTGGGCCTCGGTGTAGAACTCGAACCTCCTCCTCAGCTTCTCTCCGAATCACTTGTAGTTTGACTTGTTGCATGTTGTTGACTTTGGATGCCCTCATCAAAATTTGTTGTTGTGTATTTTGATGATATTCTGATCTATTCCAGGGATTATGAATCGCATGTTGAACATCTCCACTTGGTTTTAATTGAATTGCGTGCTAATCAGTTATATGCCAAGATGCAAAAATGTACTTTTTGTGTTTCGGAAGTTGTTTTTCTTGGTTTTGTAGTCTCTGCAGAAGGTGTCAAAGTTGATGATGCCAAGGTTAAGGCCATTAGGGATTGGCCGCAGCCAACTTCGGCCGCAAAGGTTCGGTCATTCCACGGATTGGCTGGATTCTACAGACGGTTTGTGAAGGACTTTTCCACTAAAGCTGCGCCTCTTAATGAATTGTGTAAAAAGAATGTTCCATTTGTATGGGGGCAGGCTCAAGAAAATGCCTTTACTGTACTTAAGCATGATCTCACTCATGCACCTGTTTTAGCATTACCTGATTTTGACAAAGTGTTTGAACTAATGTGTGATGCATCAGGTGTTGGAATTGGAGCAGTGTTAATTCAGGAGAAGAAGCCTATTGCCTTTTTCAGTGAGAAGCTTAAAGGAGCTGCTTTGAATTATCCTACATATGATAAAGAGCTCTATGTTGTTGTCCGTGCTTTTGAAACTTGGTCACATTATTTGATGTCTAAAGAATTTGTTGTTCATAGTGATCATGAGTCTCTTAAGCATTTAAAAGGACAGAATAAATTGAATAGACGTCATGCAAGGTGGGTTAACTTTATTGAGTCTTTTCCTTACATTATTAAGTATAAGAAAGGTAAAGATAATTTAGTTGCTGACGCTCTATCTCGAAGGTATGAAATTCTGACAATTCTTGATCATACATTGTTAGGTTTCGCATACCTCAAGGATTTATATGCTTCTGATGTTGATTTTGCTGATTTGTATAAAGCATGTGAATTTGGTGCATTCCAAAAGTACTTTAGATAGGATGGTTTTTTGTTTAAGGAAAATAGGTTATGCATCCCTCGTAGTTCCACTAGGGAATTACTGGTTCGTGAAGCTCATAGTGGGGGTCTTATGGGTCATTTTGGTGTGCATAAAACACTTGAACTGTTGCATGAACACTTTTATTGGCCGCATATGCTCAAGGATCTACAGAATGTTTGCTCTCGATGCATTAATTGTTTGCAAGCTAAATCTACTTCAAAACCCCATGGACTTTACACGCCTTTGCCTGTACCTTTTGTACCTTGGACTGACATTTCTATGGATTTCATCTTAGGCCTCCCGAGGACGCAGAAAGGTAATGATTCATTATTTGTCGTTGTTGATTGTTTCTCTCTAAAATTGCGCATTTTATTCCTTGCAGGAAATCAGATGATGCCAGACATGTAGCTGAGTTGTTCTTTCAAGGTATTGTTCGCCTACATGGAATTCCGAGAACCATAGTCTCCGATCGCGACGTCAAGTTCTTGAGTTATTTTTGGAAGACTTTGTGGTCCCGCCTCGGCACAAAACTGTTTGTTTCGACTACAAGTCATCCACAGACGGATGGTCAGACGGAAGTCACCAACCGAACCGTTGGCAACCTACTCAGAGCGTTGATTCAGAAGAAACTCAAGTGTTGGGAAGACATCTTGCCGGTTGCAGAGTTTGCATACAACCGAACCAAGCACTCCTGAACAGGGTTCTGTCCATTCGAAGTTGCCTACGGCTTTACTCCTTTGACGGTGATGGATCTCATCACTTTGCCGCTTAAGGAACAAGTTAATCCAGATGGTGTAAAGAAAGCAGAAACC
The DNA here is from genome assembly GCA_016801395.1 of Leptodermis oblonga. Lineage (NCBI taxonomy): Eukaryota > Viridiplantae > Streptophyta > Magnoliopsida > Gentianales > Rubiaceae > Leptodermis > Leptodermis oblonga. Next base: position 21,385,459 of record CM028755.1, on the reverse strand, counting down.
GTGCAGCGCATCCATGCAAGAGTCCGCGCAAATCTGGAGAAAACTTATGCCAAAGCCGCCGCCAATGCCAACCAACGGCGCAAGGCTGTGAACTTTGAACCAGGCGACTGGGTTTGGGTTCACATGAGGAAGGAACGATTCCCTGCAGCAAAAAGGACCAAACTCCATCCAAGGGGCGATGGACCTTTTCAGATCGTTTCCAAGATTGGGCCTAACGCCTACAAACTCGACTTACCAGGTGAGTATGGTGTTAGTTCTTCCTTTAATGTTGCTGACTTGTCTCCTTTTGTTGATGACCAGGTTGCTGATTTGAGGACAAATCCTTTTCAACCGTGAGGGGATGATGCGGGCATCCAAAGTCAACACGCAACAAGTCAAACTACAAGTGATTCCGAAGAAGCTGAGGAGGAGGTTCGAGTTCTACATCGAGGCCCGACAATGCTTCAGGATCCAAGCCCATATCAGAGGGATCCACTTGTAGACATCACTGGGCCCATGACCAGAAGCAGAGCGAAGAAGGTTCGAGATGCACCCAACAACCTTGTTCAAGCTTGCCATCAGGATGCTCAGTTAATTGTAGAAGCCCACGCCTTGGAGGAAAATGGAGGAAATGTGCGATTTGCAACCCTTCTAACCATCTTTGAAGAAGAGGCGCAAATCATCAAGTCCTAATGAAGAAGAAGGCTGTTTCTTGAAGTCTTGAAGATGCCGGAAGGTTCTTGGACTTAAAAGAAACAAAGTAATAAAGTTCCCTACAATTTGGGCCGACCCAAAACTCATGGACCAGCCCAAAAGGAAGCAAGAAGAAGCCGCAAAAGCAAGCCCAACGGCTAGCAAGTCCAAACGGCTAGTTGCCAAATTAGGGATCTTTTCTTTTATTTAATTAGGTTGTTTTATTCTTTTAAGTTAATTTCCAAAAGGGGTTCCCTTATTCTTTTTAGAAGTAGGACTTTTATTGTTTTCCTTATTTTTTTAGTTACAATTTTCAGCTGCCACTTGTTAAGGGTAAATCCGAAAATTGCTTTCCTTTTCTTACCATTCCTACTTCTTTCCGGGTTTGGTAATTGTAAAAGAAATTAACCTCTTGGTTAATTTCCAATTCTACTTCTTTTCTTTTCCTAATTCTTGTATTATTTTCGGCTGCCCTTCTCCTATATAAAGGGGCCGAATTCTTCAATAATATTCAGAGTATTCAGATCTTAAAACTTCGTGTTTGAGTACCCTCCTTTTATTGCTTTATGTATTTGCATGTCGTAGTTTACATAATTGCATGAAACTTAGCTAATTAGGTTCTTGCTCTGCCTAATTATTCGCATGTTTCACATCTCTTGCTTGCACTTGGTTCGAATTTATAAACAAGTTAGCTAGGTTAGCTTCCCTTTGTTTTCTCTTAAATCTGAACGTGAGTTAGAGGTTTTATTCGAGCTTGTCACTTAATTACAAGGTCCTTGGCAACATTATCCGCATGTGTACAACCGTCCACATCATGTGGCTTTGTCTCCACGAGTTTGGGTAGGCCCAAATTGTAGGGAACTTTATTAATTGTTTCTTTAAAGTCCAAGAACCTTCCGGCATCTTCAAGAACTTCAAGAAACAGCCTTATTCTTTATTTGGACTTGGTGATTTGCGCTTCTTCTTCAAAGATGGTTAGAAGATTCGCAATTTGCACATTTCCTCCTTTCTGCTTCAAGGCGTTGGCTTCTACAATTAACTAAGCATCATGATGGTAAGCTTGAACAAGGTTGTTGAGTGTATCTCGAAACTTCTTCGCTCTGCTTCTGGTCATAGGCCCAGTGATGTCTACAAGTGGATCCCTCTTATATGGACTTGGATCCTGAAGCATTGTCGGGCCTCGATGTAGAACTCGAACCTCCTTCTCAGCTTCTCCGGAACCACTTGCATCTTGACTTGTTGCGTGACTCGGGATGCCCTCATCAGCTTTTACTCCTTTGACGGTGATGGATCTCATCCCTTTGCCGCTAAAGGAACAGGTTAATCTCGATGGTGCAAAGAAAGCTGAAACTGTGCAGCGCATACATGCCAAAGTTCGAGCTAATCTGGAGAAGACATACGCCAAAGCCGCCGCCAATGCTAACCAACGGCGCAAGGCTGTGAACTTTGAACCAGGCGACTGGGTTTGGGTACACATGAGGAAGGAACGATTCCCTGCTGCAAGAAGGACCAAACTCCATCCAAGGGGCAATGGACATTTTCAGATCGTTTCCAAGATTGGGCCTAACGCCTACAGACTTGATTTACCAGGTGAGTATGGTGTTAGTTCTTCCTTTAATGTTGCTGACTTGTCTCCTTTACTCATGAACAGGGGCCAGGAGGGGATGATGAGGGCATCCAAAGTCACGCAACAAGTCAAGATGCAAGTGGTTCCGGAGAAGCTGAGGAGGTTCGAGTTCTACATCGAGGCCCAACAATGCTTCAAGATCCAAGCCCATATCAGAGGGATCTACTTGTAGACATCACTGGGCCAATGACCAGAAGCAGAGCGAAGAAGGTTCGAGATGCACTCAACAACCTTGTTCAAGCTTGCCATCAGGACGCTCAGTTAATTGTAGAAGCCAACGCCTTGAAGCAGAAAGACGGAAAGGTTCAAATTGCAACTCTTCTAACCATTCTTGAAGAAGAAGCGCAATTTCCCAATCCACAATGATGAAGAAGGCTGTTTTTTGAAGTTCTTGAAGATGCCGGAAGGTTCTTGGACTTTAAAGAAACAATTCTTGAAGTTTCCCACATTTTTCCTGATGTGGACGGTTGTACACACGCGGATAAAGTTGCCAAGGACCTTGTGATTAAGTGACAAGCTCTTACAAAACCTTCAACTCACGTTCGGATTTGATAAACAAAGGAAAAACTATCCTGGCCAACTTGTTTATAAATTCGAACCAAGTGCAAGAAAGAGGTGTGAAACATGCAAATAACTAGGCAGAGCAAGAACCTAATTAGCTAAGTTTAATGCAAGTATGTAAATTACGACATGCAAATACATAAAGCAATAAAAGGAGGTACTTCAAACACTAAGTTTATGATCTGAAATACACTGAATATTATTGATGTTTCGGTCACCTATTTATAGGTGAGGGTGGCCGAAAATTAGTACAAGAATTAGAAAAAGAAAAGAACTAGAATTGGAAATTAACCAAGAGGTTAATTTCTTGTACAATTACCAAACCCGGGAAGAAGTAGGAATGGTAAGAAAAGGTAAGTAGAATTCGGATTTACCTTAAACATGAGGTAGCCGAATTTTGTAAACTAAAAATCAAGAAAAGAATAAAATTCCTTCTTCCAAAAAGAATAAGGAAACCCTTTTTGGAAATTAACTTAAAAGAATAAAACAACTTAATTAAGTAAAAAGAAAAGATCCCTAATTTTGGCAACTAGCCGTTTTGGACTAGCCGTTGGAGGGGCTAGCCGTTGGGCTTGCTTGTGCGGCTTCTCCTTGCTTCCTTTTGGGCTGGCCGAAACTTGTGGGCTGGTCCATGAGTTTTGGGTCGGCCCAAATTGTAGGGAACTTTATTAATTTGTTTCTTTTAAGTCCAAGAACCTCCCGGCATCTTCAAGACTTCAAGAAACAGCCTTCTTCTTCATGAGTACTTGATGATTTGCGCCTCTTCTTCAAAGATATTTAGAAGAGTTGCAAATCGCACATTTCCTCCATTTTGCTCCAAGGCGTGGGCTTCTACAATCAGCTGAGCATCCTGATGGCAAGCTTGAACAAGGTTGTTGAGTGCGTCTCGAACCTTCTTCGCTCTGCTTCTGGTCATAGGCCCAGTGATGTCTACAAGTGGATCCCTCTGGTATGGGCTTGGATCCTGAAGCATTGTCGGGCCTCGATGTAGAGCTCGAACCTCCTCCTCAGCCTCTCCGGAATCACTTGTAGTTTGACTTATTGCGTGTTAACTTTGGATGCCCTCATCATTTCCATAATGCGACATCAACATTGGGCCGACCCAACTCATGGAGTCCATTCCACAAGTCGGCCAGCCCACAAGAAAAGCCCACACGGCCAACTTAATTAGTTAGGGTTACAAGTTAAGGGCTAGGGTTCTTTTTACTCTTAGTTTAGTTAGTTTCCAAAAAGGGTTCCTTCTTGATCTCCTTTTTGGAGTAGGACTTTTATTCTTTTTCCTTATTGTTTTAAGTGTAATTTTCGGCTACCCCTAAAGAAATAAGGTGACCGAAAATTTCCTTTCCTTGTTTTACCATTCCCCACTTCTTTCAGGTTTGGTATTGTAAAGGAAATCAATCTCTTGATTGATTTCCAATTCTACTTCTTTTCCTTATTCTTTTTCATGACTTTTTCGGCTGTCCTTAGCCTATAAATAGGCAGCCACCCATCAATAATATTCAGAGTATTCAGATCATAAAACTATTAGTTTTGAGTACCATCCCTTTATTGCTTTATGTATTTGCATGCGTGTAGTTTATATATTGAATGAAACTTAGCTAATTAGGTTATTTGCTCTACCTAATTAATCGCATGTTTCAAACTCTTTTCTTACACTTGGTTCGAAATATAATTAGAATTAGCTTAGGTTAGCTTCTTTTGATTCTCTTATTTTCGAGTAAGTTAAGGGGTTATACGAGCTCGCTACTTAATCACACGTCCTTGGCAACTTTCATCCGCATGTGTACAACCGTCCACATCAGGGAGAGTACTCAAACTAATAGTTTTAAGATTTGAATACTTCTTATATTATGAAGTGTTCGGCTGCCTATTTATAAGGCAAGGGCAGCCGAAATTCTACCCTAAAAGAATTAGGAAAAGAATTAGAATTGGAAACCAATCAAGAGATTGATTTCCTTTACAATACCAAAACCTGAAAGAAGTGGGTAATGGTAAAAAGAAAAGGAAATCCGGTCACCTTAGTCTAATGGCAGCCGAAATTACATAAAAAAACAAGAAGGAAAAGGAATTGAAAATCCTACTTCCAAAAGGAGATCAAGAAGGGATCCTTTTTGGAAACTAAAAACTAAGGGCAAAATAGGGAACATGCACAAACCCTTATTTTTCCCCAAACCCTAACCCTTACTTTCGCAACCCTAATGGACTAGGCCTTGCGTGTGGGCTTCTTGATGGGCTGGCCGACTCATGGTGTGGAATGGACTCCATGGATTGGGTCGGCCCAATTGTTGATGGCCCATGATGGAATGGTGTAGGGAGCTTCCGGAATCTTCTGGAATCTCCCGGAATCATTTCGGAATCAAGATTTTCAAGATTTTCAAGATTCTGAAAAATATGAAATTCAAGATTTTCAAGAAAATTAAGAACTTCAAGAAATGTGTCTTTAAAGTCCAAGAACCTTCCGGCGTCTTCAAGAACTTCAAGAAACAGCCTTCTCTTCATTGTGGAATGGGGAATTGCGCCTCTTCTTCAAGAATTGTAAGGAGAGTTGCAATTTGAACCTTTCCAGCTTTGTTCTCCAAGGCGTTGGCTTCTACTATCAATTGAGCGTCCTGTCGGCAAGCTTGTACAAGGTTGTTGAGAGTCTCTTGAACCTTCTTTGCTTTGCTTCTTGTCATTGGCCCAATGATATCTACAAGTGGATCCCTTTGATATGGACTTGGATCCTGAAGCATTGTTGTACCTCGGTGTAGAACCCGAACCTCCTCAGCTTCTCTAGACTCACTTGTTTGTGGACTTGTCGATGAACTTGGGATGCCCTCATCATCCCCTCCCGGTTGAAAAGGATTTGACCTCAAATATTGAGCCTGTTCATAAGTAAACGGAGACAAGTCAGCAACATTAAATGAAGTACTAACACAATACTCACCTAGTAAATCAAGCTTGTAAGCATTAGGACCCATCTTGGACACGATTTGAAAAGGCCCATCGCCCCGGGGATGGAGTTTCGTCCTCCTCGCAGCAGGGAATCGTTCCTTCCTTATGTGAACCCAAACCCAGTCGCCTGGTTCAAAGTTCACAGCCTTGCGCCGTTGGTTTGCATGGGCGGCGGCTCTGGAGTAATTTTCTCAAGGGTGGCCCGAACCTTGGCATGCAGGCATTTGACGGTTTCAGCTCTCTGGGCACCGTTGAGATTAAGCTGTTCCTTTAGCGGCAAAGGGATGAGATCCATAACCGTCAAAGGAGTGAAGCCGTAGGCAACTTCGAATGGACATAACCCTATTGAGGAGTGCTTGGTGTGGTTGTAGGCAAACTCTGCAACCGGTAAGATTTCTTCCCAACTTTTGAGATTCTTCTGTATTAAAGCCCGAAGTAGATTGCCAACGGTACGGTTGGTGACTTCCGTCTGGGGATGACTTGTAGTCGAAAACAGTAGTTTTGTGCTGAGGCGTGACCACAAAGTCTTCCAAAAGTAACTCAGAAATTTGACGTCGCGATCAGACACAGTAGTGCGCAGAATACCATGAAGCCGAACTATCCCCTGAAAGAACAAGTCCGCAACATGTTTGGCATCATCTGATTTCCTGCAAGGAATAAAGTGAGCCATCTTAGAAAAGCGATCGACTACGACAAATAAGGAGTTATTACCTCTTTGCGTCCTCAGAAGACCTAGAATAAAATCCATTAAATGTCAGTCTAAGGTAAAGAAGGAATAGGTAAAGGCGTGTAAAGTCCATGAGGCTTAGATGTAGATTTAGCTTTTAAACAATTAATACAACGAGTGCAAACATGCTGTACATCTTTTCGCATATGAGGCCAATAAAAATGTTCCTGTAACACATCAAGTGTTTTATGTACACAAAAATGACCCATAAGTCCCCCATTGTAAGCTTCACGAACTAGTAATTCCCTAGTACAACTACGAGCGATGCATAACCTATGTTCCCTAAACAAGAAACCATCCTGTCTATAGTACTTATGGAATGCACCAGATTCACATGCTTTATATAAAGTAGCAAAATCACTATTAGAAGCATACAAATCCTTTAGATATGCAAATCCTAGCAAAGAATGATCTAAAATAGCCAGAATTTCATACCTGCGGGATAGAGCGTCAGCAACCAAATTATCTTTCCCTTTCTTATATTTAATAATGTAAGGAAAAGTTTCAATGAAAATAACCCATTTAGCATGATGTCTATTTAACTTACTCTGTCCCTTTAAGTGTTTAAGGGACTCGTGATCACTGTGAACAACAAATTCCTTGGCCATTAAATAATGTGACCAAGTTTCGAAAGCACGGACCACTGCATAGAGCTCCTTATCGTAAGTTGGATAATTTAAGGCAGCTCCCTTCAACTTCTCACTGAAATAGGCGATTGGCTTGCCTTCCTGCATTAAAACTGCGCCAATTCCTATACCTGATTTATCACACATTAGTTAGATTTTATCAAAATCAGGTAATGCTAAAACAGGTGCATGAGTGAGATCATGCTTAAGAACCGTAAAGGCGTTTTCCTGAGCTTGCCCCCACACGAACGGAACATTCTTCTTGCACAAATCGTTCAGAGGTGCTGCTTTGGTGGAAAAGTCCTTCACAAACCATCGGTAAAATCCAGCCAAACAGTGGAAAGACCTTACCTATGCGGCCGAGGTTGGTGTAGGCCACTCCCTAATGGCTTTCACCTTGGCGTCGTCAACTTTGACACCAGATTTAGAGACCACAAAATCAAGAAACACAACTTCCTCAACACAGAAAGTACATTTCTTCATATTGGCATACAATTTATTAGCACGTAATTCAATTAATACCAAGCGAATATGTGCTACATGCGATTTCATGTCTCTGGAATAGATCAAGATATCATCAAAATAAACCACAACAATCCCTATCAACTTTCTAAGCACATGATTCATTAATCGCATAAAAGTATTAGGTGCATTTGTTAGGCCAAAGGGCATTACTAACCACTCATACAAACCAAACTTAGTTTTAAAAGCAGTTTTCCATTCATCCCCCTCCCTCATGCGAATTTGATGATAGCCCTGTGTAAGATCTATTTTAGTGTAAATCGTTGAGCCATACAAGTCCTCTAACATATCATCAAGCCTAGGGATAGGATGCCTATACTTGATTGTTATCTTATTAACAGCTCTACAATAACCACACATTCTCCATGTACCATCTTTCTTAGGGACAAGAATTACAGGTACAACACAAGGACAAAGTGATTCCCTTACCTGACCGTTAGCCAAAAGCTTGTCGATCTGCTTCTGCAATTCCTTTGTTTCCTCTAGATTTGCTTTGTAGGCAGGTCGATTTGGAATAGATGCGCCAGGTATGAAGTCGATTTGATGTTCAATCCCACGCAGAGGCGGTAATCCCTGCGGCAGCTCTCCTGGAAAGACATCGTTCTGCAACAAATAATCAACTTCTATAAGAATATCCCGAGGGATATCTTCAGGGTTAGCACAAGTATCTTTACATACTAAAACTAGTACACAACCTTTGTTACCTAACACCTGTTCTATTTCCCCCACTGTAGCGAAAAAGCTACTTCTCACTTCTTCCTGATTAGGCTTATCAGAGTTCGCCTTACTACCCATTACAAGTTCTTTCCCTTTCCCCTTATCTAGGCGCTTTCCAGCTTCCCATTTGGTGAGGGCGTCCTTCATTCGGATTGCTTCTGAACGCACTTCATTAGGTGGCATAGGTAGGAACGTGTGGATCTTGCCCTCCTGGCAGACCGAGTAAGTGTTGGTGACCCCATCATGCATTGCCTTCAAGTTGAAGAGCCATGGGCGTCCGAGCAGAATGTGACAAGCCTTCATTGGTAGAACATCACATAAAACAGTGGATTCGAACTTCCCGATAGCATATGGTACGCTTACCTGCTTGGTGACTCTGTAGCCATCTGAGCTGTCCAGCCATTGGAGCCGATAAGGACGTGGATGATTGAGTATAGGGAGCTTCAGCTTTTTGACCATATATTCACTGGCCACATTTGTGCAACTCCCTCCATCAATGATCAGAACACAACTTCCCATTGACCTTAGTCCTGGCGTGGAAGATGTTTGTCCGTTGAGATGTATCCTGGACAGCAGCTGTAGTCAAGGTGCGAGTAACCAAGTTCTGATTAGGATCTTCTTCGATGAACTCAAATTGCTCAATCGGTGCAGACGTAGTGCTGTCAAGTAACTCCGACAAGGGGTTAACAGTTTGATCTTCTTCATCCTCTTCGAAAATGTACTCACCATCTTGCCCCAATAAGACCTTCCGGATGTTAGGACAATCGCGCATGTAGTGGCCACGGCCTGAGCATTTGTGGCAAGTGACATTGCTAATGGATTGCGGAGGTGTTGATGGCGTTCTAGACTAGGATGAAGATGGGGTGGTGGCGGGGACTATAGGCTTCCGTTCTGACGTAAACGGCTTCTTAGCGGGTGGCGAGTAAACCGGAATCTTTCTCCAAGCCGATGGGGCGCTGGTAGGCATCCGGACGGGTGGAACTGTCTTCAGGTATTCCTCCATGACCCGAGCTTTGTGCAACATATCCGTCAAGGTTGTTGCATTATGAAGTTCAACGGCTAAAGCTATACCCCTGTTTAGGCCATTAAGAAAATGAGCCATCGAAGCAGCCTCATCTTCCTGTACATTTGCCCTAATTTTGGCCATCTCTAACTTTCTATAATATGCGTGTACAGATAAAGATCCTTGTACAAGGGTATGTAATTTCCTATACAATTCTCTAAAATAATAATCAGGAACAAAAGTTCTACGCATGGACGTCGTCAAATCATACCAAGTTAGAGGCTGAGCACGGGCCTGCATGGGACGCGTATTCCTTCGCTGGTCCATCTCTTGATTCCACCAGACCAGGGCATAGTCCGTGAAATGTACCACCGCGAGTGGGACCTTCTTGTGTTCTGGGATCGCATGAAGCTCGAAGATGTGCTCCATCTTCATCTCCCAGTCTAGGTAATCCTCCGGATTCTTACCGCCGGTGAAGGGTGGAACAGTCGTTTTGCATTGACTGAGACCCTCGAAAGGCTTGGCAGCGGCATTGTTGTCATGGGCAGGGGTGTCCTCCTCTGATTCCGTACGCCGTTGTTCCAGCTCGGCCGGCAAATCAGCAACCTCCTCCGTGAGGGTAGCAAATCGCGCAGAGAGTTGCGCTATCGCAGCCAGTATTTGCCCACTTCCCAAAGGGGCAGAAGCACCTCCTGACATCGGTTATAGGCGAAAATCTATCTGCTAAGAACAAGGAAAAATGAGTAGTAACCTTACCCCCTTGTCCCCCAAGTGTATCCCACCTAACAGCTACACACAAACTAGTGTTTCACTCTAGGGTGGCGCCCTTATAGTATGTTCACTCAAGCCTTTTTCCACTCTACCTCCCGGTATTGACAAATGTATAAGGCAAACAGTAATTCACACACAGCAATGATACTTAAGGAAAAAGCAAAAATTTTTGAAAAATAGATACTTGGTTCTATTTTGGAGTTGAAAAATCTTTTCGCAAACGATATTTGTAATATAGTTCAGATAAGAGGTACACAACAAGGAAATTTCGGGGTGAAGCCCTCAAATTTCAGAAAAGATGGGTGTGCACGATGACAAAATCCAAACTATAATTCAAGAGTAAATGTTCAGGTAGCTTAAAAAGATGCAACTAGCAGTTGAAAGCAGGGCAATTCAAGAATTGAATGGAATCAAGAAATAAGCAGAGTTGAACAACTTTAAGAAAGTCCTAAAACTAACCAAAAAAGAGATCACCAACCCAATAGGTAATCAAAGAAACCAATCCCAGCAAATTATCAATTCTTTCAATATGCAGATAACCCAATTACGAATTTTAAAAACCCCCAAGTGGCGGAAAAATTCCTCAAATTTTCAGTGTGGTGCTGTGGGGAGTAGTGGCGATAATCGAACACTATCAACTTTGCAAGCACACCAAAAAAAGGAAGAAGATTTCCAATGAAGAAAAGTGTCCTCTTTGGTCGTAAAGTGTAGTGCTGTGGGGAGTAGTGGCGAAAACGAACACTATCAACTTTGCAAGTACACTTTAAACAATCCTTACTCAATAGGTGCCACAAAAAAAAAAAAAAAAAAACACCAATTTGCGATTTTAAGAAAAAGCCCTAGGGTCAGCAAAGTTCAAGTTTGACTCACTAACCAATTCCCAGAGATAATTTAGCAGCACAAGGACACAAAATCAAGAATTCAATATATTTTCAAGAATTCAAAACAAGGTATCCGAAACTAGTGCATGCAAATCACAATGTGCAGATAAGGTGAGCTGCTTAACATCAGCCGCAAAACTCACCAACTTTAAACAAAATCAGCACAAGAGGAGTATAAAAACAGTCGCAAAACCCAGCAATTTAGACACAAAAATAGCAGCACTAAAGTGTCTCTCAAACCCTAGTGTCGCAAAGCAAGGCGACTAAAAGATTCAACCAGCAAACCGAAACCCTATGATGTGGACGGTTGTACACATGCGGATAATGTTGCCAAGGACCTTGTGATTAAGTGACAAGCTCTAAAAACCTTTACCTCACGTTCAAATTGATAAAACAAGGGATAAACTATCCTGACCAGTTTGTTAAGAATTCGAACCAACTGCAAGAAAAGAGGTGTGAAACATGAGAACAATTAGGTTGAGCAAGAACCTAAAAGGCTAAGTTTCATGCAATTATGTAAACTACAACATGCAAATACACATAGCAATAAAAGGAGGTACTCAACAAACACTAAGTTTTTGATCTGAAATACTCTGTTTATTATTATGCATGGCTGCCCTATTATAGAGGTAGGGATGGCCGAAAATAAGAAAGAAAATAATAAGGAAAAGAGTTAGAATTGGAAATTAACCAAGAGGTTAATTTCTTTTACAATACCAAACCCGGAAAGAAGTGGGTAATGGTAGAAAAGGTAAGTAAATTTCGTTCACCCTTTTGTTAATAGGCAGCCGAATTTTACACTTAAAAACATAAGGAAAGAATAAAAATCCTACTCCCAAAAAGGAGATTAAGAAGGAACCCTTTTTGGAAACTAATTAAACTAAGGGCAAAATAAGGAAACATGCACAAATCCTTATTTTTCCCAAAACCCTTAACCTTTAACTTTCAACCCTAATTAATTAAGTTGTAACCCTAATTAATTGAGCTGGCCGTGTGGGCTTTTCCTTGGGCTTGGCCGATCTGAATTGGTGTGGAATGGACTCCATGAATTTGGGTCGGCCCAATGTTGGCGTTGCATTATGGAATGGTGTAGGGAGCTTCCAGAATCTTCTGGAACCTCCCGGAATCATTTCGGAATCAAGATTTTCAAGATTTTCAAGATTCTTCAAGATTCTGCAAAATATGAAATTCAAGATTTTCAAGAAAATCAAGAACTTCAAGAAATGTCTCTTTCACGTCCAAGAACCTTCCGGTGTCTTCAAGAACTTCAAGAAACAGCCTTCTTCTTCATTAGGACTTGGTGATTTGCGCCTCTTCTAAAGATGGTTAGAAGAGTTGCAAGTTGACCCTTTCCTTCTTTTTTCTCCAAGGCGTTTTGCCTTCAGGTTGGCTTCGTAGATTCTGACTCATAATGTGTGTTGTTTTAGCCCTGGATATCCTCATCACCCTAGCTAAGCCAAAACCCGAACCCTAATTTGATTGCTAAAGTCCGAATTTAAATTTGAAAGTTCAGCAAGGATATGCGATTTTTTTACTTTAAGAAAACAGCCCCAAAACAGTACAAGCTTTTTGCAAAAAGAAGGCAATTTTAAACCCTAAGTTGCGTTTTTAGTACTTTAAAATTTGGTTCAATTTTCCTAGGCAATTTCGATTTTAAGATAGGGTAAAACAGTACCAAGAAACCGAAATTCAAAGCTTGAAAGAAAAAAAATTTCCCCCAAGAAGATGCGTTCTAATTCCAAGAATTTCAAGACAAGCAAGACTAGCAAGGAAAAGAAAACACCTGATAAAGATTTGGTTGGGTTACTTCAACCTTCTCCAGCCACGAAACCAGCCCAAGCTCTGATACCAATTGATGGGGACCAAGGTACACATGCGGATGAATTGCCAAGGAAAGCCTGATTAAGTGGCGTAGCTCGTATAGACTCTTTACTTACCCGAAATCCAGATAACAAAAATAAACTAACTAAGCTAATTTACTTAAAGAATTCGAACCAAGTAAGAAAAGAGTTGAAACATGCGATTGTAATTAGGTAGAGCAAATAACCTAATTAAGCTAAGTTTCATGCAATATATAAATTACAAGCTTGCAAAATACATAAAGCAATAAAGGGAGAGTACTCAAACTAATTTTAAGATCTGAATACTTCTTATATTATGGAGTGTTCGGCTGCCTATTTATAAGGCAAAGGGCAGCCGAAATTCTAGCCTAAAAGAAGTAGGAAAAGAATTAGAATTGGAAACCAATCAAGAGATTGATTTCCTTTACAATACCAAAACCTAAAAGAAGTGGGTAATGGTAAAAAGAAAAGGAAATCCGGTCACCTTAGTCTAATGATGTGGACGGTTGTACACATGCGGATGAAAGTTGCCCGGAAAGTGTGATTAAGTAGCGTAGCTCGTATAACCCCTAACTTACCCGAAAATAAGAGAACCAAAAATAAACTAACCTAAGCTAAGTTTACTTAAGAATTTTCGAACCAAGTAAGAAGAGTTGAAACATGCGAATAATTAGGTAGAGCAATTAACCTAATTAGCTAAGTTTCATGCAATATGTAAACTACAAGCATGCAAAATACATAAAGCAATAAAGGGAGAGTACTCAAACTAATAGTTTTATGATCTGAATACTTGTTGATTAATTTCGTGGATGCCCCTATTTATAGGTATAGGGGTATCCAAATTACAATAGGAAAAGAATAACTGAAAGCAGCGAAAGTGGAAACCAATCAGAATTGGATTTTCCTTACAAACCAAGTCCTAAATGAACAAGGACAATGGTGAACGAATTAATTCACCTTTATATGATTAGGTGGACGAAATTCTACCCTATTTAGACTAGGAAAACAATTAAAATTGGAAACCAATCAAGAGATTGATTTCTTACAAACCCAAAACCTAAAGGAACTAGGTTTTGGAAGTTGCTGAATTCTTCTGCCACTTGGAATGGCATATGGACGAAATTAACAACTAAAATAGGTAGGAAAATAATATAACTCCTATCCAAAAAAGGAGATCAAGATGGGATCCCTTTCTGAAAACTAATAAACTAAGGGCAAAATAGGGAACATGCACAAACCCTTATTTTCCCCCAAACCCTAACCCTTACTTTCGCAAACCCTAATGGACTAGGCCTTGCCTGTGGGCTTCTTGATGGGCTGGCCGACTTTGTGGAATGGACTCCATGAGTTGGGTCGGCCCAATTGTTGATGTCGCATTATGGAATGATGTAGGGAGCTTCTGGAATCTTCTGGAACCTCCCGGAATCATTTCGGAATCAAGATTTCAAGATTCTGCAAAATATGAAATTCAAGATTTTCAAGAAAATCAAGAACTTCAAGAAATGTCTCTTTAAAGTCCAAGAACCTTCCGGCGTCTTCAAGAACTTCAAGAAACAGCCTTCTTTTCATTGTGGAGAGTTTGGAGATGCATTGTCTTCAAGGATCCTTTTGAATAGAATGACTCTCACACTCTTCCCGGCATTCTTTTCAAGGGCTTTGCCTTCAGGTTGGCTTCGTTGATTCTGACTCATAATGTGTGTTGTTTTAGCCCTGGATGTCCTCATCATCTAATGGCAGCCGAAATTACACATAAAAACAAGAAGGAAAAGGAATTGAAAATCCTACTCCAAAAAGGAGATCAAGAAGAGATCCTTTTTGGAAACTAATAAATTAAGGGCAAAATAGGGAACATGCACAAACCCTTATTTTCCCCCAAACCCTAATCCTTACTTTCGCAAACCCTAATGGACTAGGCCTTGCGTGTGGGCTTCTTGATGGGCTGGCCGACTTGATGGTGTGGAATGGACTCCATGGATTGGGTCGGTCCAATTGTTGATGGCACATGATGGAATGGTGTAGGGAGCTTCCGGAATCTTCTGGAATCTCCCGGAATCATTTCGGAATCAAGATTTTCAAGATTCTGCAAAATATGAAATTCAAGATTTTCAAGAAAATCAAGAACTTCAAAAAATGTCTCTTTAAAGTCCAAGAACCTTCCGGCGTTTTCAAGAACTTCAAGAAACAGCCTTCTCTTCATTGTAGAATGGGGAATTGCGCCTCTTCTTCAAGAATTGTAAGGAGAGTTGCAATTTGAACCTTTCCGGCTTTGTTCTCCAAGGCGTTGGCTTCTACTATCAATTGAGCGTCCTGTCGGCAAGCTTGTACAAGGTTGTTGAGAGTCTCTTGAACCTTCTTTGCTCTGCTTCTTGTCATTGGCCCAATGATATCTACAAGTGGATCCCTTTGATATGGACTGGATCCTGAAGCATTGTTGAGCCTCGGTGTAGAACCCGAACCTCCTCAGCTTCTCTGGACTCACTTGTCTGTGGACTTGTCGATGGACTTGGGATGCCCTCATCAGCAGGGCAATTCAATTGAAGAAACAAGAATAATTAGCAGGTTTGAAACAAATCAGGAAAGACCTAACTAACCCAAGAAGTGACCACCCTACCCAATGGGTAATCAAGAAACCAATGCCAACCGATTATTCAAGTGTTCAAAAAAAAATTTCCAACCAATTGCCACAAAGATACAACAATTGCAATTTTATCACCTTCCAATCCAAATATGCGATTTAGAACTTTAGACAACATGATGATTCAGTTTCAGGAATTCGATATTTTCAAGAATTTAAAACAAGGTAGGCGTGCAGATATATCACAATTGCAAAACAAGGTTAGTGGTCTGCCAAAGTTCACCGAATTCAATAAAATTGCAAACAGGGAGAGGTGTGTAAAACAGTCCAATAAAGAGCAATTTCAGCAGCAAAAAGTGTCAGTTATCCTTTAATTGCAACCGAAAACAGCACTAATTGGATCCACAAAGGCAATTGCAAAAACAGTACCAAAAGTGAACAAAAGAGCCCTAACTTTTAAAACCCTAAAAACCGATTTTCCCAAGTTATTAAGAAACCGATTTTTTTAAACCTTTCTTTTCGCAAATCCTTCTTTCTTTTTCAACCCACAATTTTGATTTTACTAGCGAAACAATATGATCAAAATCGAAAGTTTATTTAAGAAAAACATAAACAATTTCTCAAAAAGGAGCGTTCTTTTCCATAAATTCATTAATTAAAGTAGAATAAAGGAAGAGAAAACACCTGATGATTCAACTAAGTTACTTCAGTCTCCTCCGGTCGAGCAAACAGCCCTGGCGCTCTGATACCAATTGATGCGAACCCCTGATTTCCAACGCCTTTGGAAACCAAGAACTCTACGCGGAATGTGCCAAGGAAAGTCTGAATGCAAGAAACTGCTCTTAAACCCTAGAATCCTTAGCCTTGGATTCGGCAGACTACTAACTTACAAAAAGTAAATTAAACACGCAATTTAACCCAAGTGGAGTAAACTAGAATTCAAAACAAAGCTTTGTTAATAGACAGAATTATCTATTAGCCTATAGTTTCTTGACTTTTAGCAATTAACAAGCATGCAAATTACATAAGCCCAAAATAAAGGAGTGATTAAAGAAGTATAAATTCTAACTTAATCAATAATCAACTGAAAATAAAGTGAGGAATTCGGCTGCCCTATATAGGGGAGGGTGGCCGAATTCCTTGACCTAATTGAACTAGGAAAAGGAAGTGAAATTGGAAACCAATGAAGAGATTGATTTCATACAAGGACCAATTCCTAAAGGAACTAGGATTGGTTGAATTAAGGAATTTCGGCTGCCATGTAGGATGGGCTGACCGAATTTACAAAAAAAAGAAATAAAGAAATAACAACTCACAAAAAGGTTTCAAGAAGGTAAACCTTTTTGGGAACTATCTAACAAATCAGCCCAAGTTGTAACAAACTTGTAACAACCCTAACTAACTTGTAACAAACTTTGAGTAGAATTAGGAAACATGCACAAATCCTAATCCTTCCCTAACCTAAGCTTCCAAGTGGCGTGTGGGCTGCTCCTTGTGGGCTTTGGTCTGGCCAAAAATTGTGAAGTGGATTTCAAGGGGGTTTTGGCCCAAGTAAGATGGCGCATGATGGAGATGATGTAGGGAGGTTCTGGAATCTCCCGGAATCATTTCGGAATTTCAAAAATCAAGAACTTCAAGATTCTTCAAGATTCAGTAAGCCGCGAAATTCAAGATTTTCAAGAAAATCAAGAACTTCAAGAAATGCCCTTTCCTTCAGCTGGATTGATTAGTAGGCGCCATTTCCATTGTGATGGAGAGTAAAGTGACGCTTTTATCCTTCCTTCTATTCTCTTCAAGGGCGTTTGTGTCCGTAACGAGTTGGGCTTCCGTAGCACTCCTTTGAACAAGGTTTTCAAGATTTTCTCTGAGCTTCCTTGTCCTTCTTCGGGTTATAGGCCCAACTATGTCAACGAACGGATCTCTTTGATATGTGCTCGGGTCCTGGAGCATTGGCGGGCCTCTATGGAGCACACGAACCTCTGCTGCACTTTCCGAGTTCTCATTGCTAGCGTTGGGATCCTCTCTGTACTAACTTGGTGTAGGGCTGGGGATGCTCTCATCATTAGATCTTGAAAACCTCGTTCAAAGGAGTGCTACAGAAGCCCAACTCGTTACGGACAACAACGCCCTTGAAGAGAATAGAAGGAAGGATAAAAGTGTCACTTTACTCTCCATCACAGAGTCATGAGGGCATCCCAAGTCCATCGACAAGTCCACAGACAAGTGAGTCCAGAGAAGCTGAGGAGGTTCGGGTTCTACACCGAGGCCCAACAATGCTTCAGGATCCAAGTCTATATCAAAGGGATCCACTTGTAGATATCATTTGGCCAATGACCAGAAGCAGAGCAAAGAAGGTTCAAGAGACACTCAACAACCTTGTACAAGTTTGCCGACAGGATGCTCAATTGATAGTAGAAGCCAACGCCTTGGAGAACAAAGCCGAAAAGGTTCAAATTGCAACTCTCCTTACAATTCTTGAAGAAGAGGCGCAATTCCCCATTCCACAATGAAGAGAAGGCTGTTTCTTGAAGTTCTTGAAGACGCCGGAAGGTTCTTGGACTTTAAAGAGACATTTCTTGAAGTTCTTGATTTTCTTGAAAATCTTGAATTTCATATTTTGCAGAATCTTGAAGAATCTTGAAAATCTTGATTCCGAAATGATTCCGGGAGGTTCCAGAAGATTCTAGAAGCTCCCTACACCATTCCATCATGCGCCATCAACAATTGGGCCGACCCAATCCATGGAGTCCATTCCACATCACCCATTCGGCCAGCCCACCAAAGAAGCCCACACGCAAGGCCTAGTCCATTAGGGTTGCGAAATTAAGGGTTAGGGTTTGGGGGAAAATAAGGGTTTGTGCATGTTTCCTATTTTGCCCTTAGTTTATTAGTTTCCAAAAAGGATCCCTTCTTGATCTCCTTTTTGGAGTAGGATTTTTATTCCTTTTCCTTCTTGTTTTTAACTTGTAATTTTTGGCTGCCACTAAGATTAAAGGTGACCGAATTTTCCTTTTTCTTTTACCATTACCCACTTCTTTCAGGTTTTGGTATTGTAAAGGAAATCAATCTCTTGATTGGTTTCCAATTCTAATTCTTTTCCTACTTCTTTTAGGTAGAATTTTCGGCTGCTCTTTGCCTTATAAATAGGCAGCCGAAACTCCATAATAAAACAAGTATTCAGATCTTAAAACTATTAGTTTGAGTACTCTCCCTTTATTGCTTTATGTATTTTGCATGCTTGTAATTTATATATTGCATGAAATTTAGCTTAATTAGGTTAATTACTCTACCTAATTAAAATCGTATGTTTCAACTCTTTCTTACTTGGTTCGAATTCTTTAAATAAATTAGCTTAGGTTAGTTTATTTTTGTTATCTGGATTTCGGGTAAGTAAAGAGTCTATACGAGCTACGCCACTTAATCAGACTTTCCTTGGCAATTCATCCGCATGTGTACCTTGATACACATCAATTGGTATCAGAGCTTGGGCTGGTTTCGTGGCTGGAGAAGGTTGAAGTAACCCAACCAAATCTTTATCATGTGTTTTCTTTTCCTTGTTAGTCTTGCTTGTCTTGAAATTCTTGGAATTAGAACGCATCTTCTTGGGGGAAATTTTTTTTTCTTTCAAGCTCTGAATTTCGGTTTCTTGGTACTGTTTTACCCTATCTTAAAATCGAAATTCCCTAGAAAAAATTGAACCAAATTTTAAAGTACTGAAAAACGCAACTTAGGGTTTTAAAATTACCTTCTTTTTGCGAAAAGCTTGTACTGTTTTGGGGCTGTTTTTCTTAAAGTATAAAATCGCATATCCCTTGCTGAAAATTCAAAATTAAATTCGGACTTTAGAAATAAAATTGGGTTCGGATTTTGGCTTAACTAGGGTTTCGGTTTTGGTTGAATCTTTTAGTCGCCTTTGCTTTGCGACACTAGGGTTTGAGAGACACTTTAGTGCTGCTATTTTTGCGTCTAAATTGCTGGGTTTTGCGACTGTTTTTCTACCCCTCTTGTTCTGAGTTTGTTTAAAGTTAGTGAGTTTTGCGGCTGATGTTAAGCAGCGGATGAGGACATCCAGGGCTAAAACAACACACATTATGAGTCAGTATCAACGAAGCCAACCTGAAGGCAAAGCCCTTGAAAAGAATGTCGGGAAGAGTGTGAGAGTCATTCTATTCAAAAGGATCCTTGAAGACAATGCATCTCCAAACTCTCCACAATAAAGAAAAGGGTTGTTTCTTGAAGTTCTTGAAGACGCCGGAAGGTTCTTGGACTTTAAAGAGACATTTCTTGAAGTTCTTGATTTTCTTGAAAATCTTGAATTTCATATTTTGCAGAATCTTGAAAATCTTGAAAATCTTGATTCCGAAATGATTCTGGGAGATTCCAGAAGATTCCGGAAGCTCCCTACAGCATTCCATCGTGCGCCATCTACAATTGGGCCGACCCAATCCATGGAGTCCATTCCACATCATCAAGTCGGCCAGCCCATCAAGAAGCCCACACGCAAGGCCTAGTCCATTAGGGTTTGCGAAAGTAAGGTTTAGGGTTTGGGGGAAAATAAGGGTTTGTGCATGTTCCCTATTTTGCCCTTAGTTTATTAGTTCCCAAAAAGGATCCCTTCTTGATCTCCTTTTTTGGATAGGATAAATATTTATTTCCTACCTATTTTAAGTGTGAATTTCGTCCATAACCATATCCATATGGCAGACAAATTCAGCAACTTCCAAAACCTAGTTCCTTTAGGTTTTGGGTTTGTAAGAAATCAATCTCTTGATTGGTTTCCAATTTTAATTGTTTTCCTAGTCTAAATAGGGTAGAATTTCGTCCACCTAATCATATAAAGGTGACTTAATTCGTTCACCATTGTCCTTTTCATTTAGGACTTGGTTTGTAAGGAAAATCCAATTCTGATTGGTTTCCACTTTCGCTGCTTTCAGTTATTCTTTTCCTATTGTAATTTGGGTACCCTTATACCTATAAATAGGGGCATCCACGAAATTAATAATAGAAGTATTCAGATCATAAAACTATTAGTTTTGAGTACTCTCCCTTTATTGCTTTATGTATTTTGCATGCTTGTAGTTTACATATTGCATGAAACTTAGCTAATTAGGTTAATTGCTCTACCTAATTATTCGCATGTTTCAACTCTTCTTACTTGGTTCGAAAATTCTTAAGTAAACTTAGCTTAGGTTAGTTTATTTATGGTCTTTGAAATTCGGGTAAGCTAGAGCCCATACGAGCTACGCCGCTTAATCACACTTTCCTTGGCAATTTTCATCCGCATGTGTACAACCGTCCACATCAATTGGTATGAAAGCTTAGGAGTGGTTTCATGGCTGGAGAAGGTCTAAGTAACCCGACCGAATCTTTATCAGGTGTTTTCTTTTTCTTGTTAGTCTTGTTTATCTTGAAATTCTTGGAATTAGAACGCATCTTCTTGGGGGAAATTTTTTTTTTCTTTCAAGCTTTGAATTTCGGTTTTTGGTGCTGGTTACCCTATCTTAAAATCGAAAATTTCTTAGAAAAATTGAACCAAATTTTAAAGTACTGAAAAACGCAACTTAGGGTTTTAAAATCACCTTCTTTTTGCGAAAAGCTTGTACTGTTTTGGGGCTGTTTTTCTATTATTAAAATCGCATATCCCTTGCTGTAATTTCAAAATTAAATTCGGGCTTTAGAAATCAAACTAGGGTTTCGGTTTTTTGGTTGATTCTTTCTAGTCGCCTTGCTTGCGACACTAGGGTTTGGAGAGACGCTTTAGTGTTGCTGTTTTTGCGTCTAAATTGCTGGGTTTTGCGACTATTTTCCTACCCCTCTTGTGCTGATTTTGTGAATCTTGGTGAGTTTTTGCGGTTGATGTTAAGCAGCTCACCTTATCTGCGCATTGAGAATTGCATGCACTAGTTTGGAATACCTTGTTTTGAATGCTTGAAAATATAGTGGATTCTTAATTTTGTGTCCTTGTGCTGCTGAGATTATCCCTGGGAATTGGTTAGTGAGTCAAAAATTGAACTTTGCTGGCCCTAGGGTTTTTGTTTCTTAAATCGCATATTGGTAAATTTTTCGGCCACTTAGGGGGTTTAGAAATTTGAAAATTGGACTGTTTGCATATTGACAGAATTAATAATTTGCTGGGATTGGTTTCTTTGATTACCTATTGGGTGGGTGATCTCTTCTTTGGGTAGTTTTAGGACTTTCCTAAAGTTGTTTCAACTCTGCTTATTTTTCTTTAATTCTGTTCAATTCTTGAATTGCCCTGCTTTCAACTGCTAGTTGTATCTTTTCGAGCGACCTGAACATTTACTCTTGAATTATAGTTTGGATTTTGTCATCGTGCACACCCATCTTTTCTGAAATTTGAGGGCTTCACCCCGAAATTTCCTTGTTGTGTACCTCTTATCTAAACTATATTACAACTATCGTTTGCGAAAAGATTTTTCAACATCAAAATAGAACCAAGTATCTATTTCCTTAAGTATCATTGCTGTGTGTGAATTACTGATGAGGGCATCCCAAGTCCAGCAACAAATCCACAAGCAAGTGAGTCCAGAGAAGCTGAGGAGGTTCGAGTTCTACATCGAGGTCCAACAGTGCTTCAGGATCCAAGTCCATATCAAAGGGATCCACTTGTAGACATCATTGGGCCAATGACCAGAAGCAGAGCAAATAAGGTTCAAGAGACACTCAACAACCTTGTACAAGCCTGCCATCAGGACGCTCAATTGATAGTAGAAGCAAACGCCTTGGAAAACAAAGACGGAAAGGTTCAAATTGCAACTCTCCTAACAATTCTTGAAGAAGAGGCGCAATTCTCCAATCCACAATGAAGAAGAAAGCTGTTTCTTGAAGTTCTTGAAGACACTGGAAGGTTCTTGGACTTTAAAGAAACAATTCTTGAAGTTCTTGATTTTACTTAAATTCTTGAATTTCATATTTTGCAGAATCTTGAAGAATCTTGAAAATCTTGATTCCGAAATGATTCCGGGAGGTTCCAGAAGATTCCGGAAGCTCCCTACACCATTCCATAATGCGACATCAACAAATTGGGCCGACCCAACCCATGGAGTCCAGTCCACAACAATCGGATCGGCCAGCCCAACAAGAAAAGCCCACACGGCCAAGCTTAAGTCATTAGGGTTGGAAGTTAAGGGTTAGGGTTTGGGGGAAAATAAGGGTTTGTGCATGTTCCCTATTTTTGCCCTTAGTTTATTAGTTTTCCTTCTTGTTTCCAAATTAGTTTTCCTTCTTGTTTTGGGTTGTAATTTTTTGGCTACCACAAGTTTAAGGGTAAACCGAAATTTCGTTTTTCTTTTACCATTCCCCACTTCTTTCAGGGTTTGGTATTGTAAAGGAAATCAATCTCTTGATTGATTTCCAATCTACTTCTTTTTCCTTATTCTTTTAGATGACTATTTCGGCTGTTCCTTAGCCTATAAAAGGGCAGCCGCACATCAATAAAAAGACATAGTATTCAGATCATAAAACTATTAGTTTTGAGTACCATCCCTTTATTGCTTTATGTATTTGCATGCGTGTAGTTTACATATTGCATGAAACTTAGCTAATTAGGTTAATTGCTCTACCTAATTATTTCGCATGTTTCAACTCTTTATTACACTCGGTTCGAAAATCTAAAACAAATTAGCTTAGGTTAGCTTCTTTTTGTTTCTCTTATTTTCGAGTAAGTTAGAGATTATACGAGCTATGCTACTTAATCACACTTTCGGGGCAACTTTCATCCGCATGTGTACAACCGTCCACATCAATTGGTATCAGAGCTTAGGAGTGGTTTCGTGGCTGGAGGAGGTCGAAGTAACCCGACCAAATCTTTACCAGGTGTTTTTTTTCCTTGTTAGTCTTGTTTATCTTGAAATTCTTGGAATTAGAACGCATCTTGATGAGGGCATCCAAAGTCCAACAACAAGTCCAGAAGCAAGTGAGTCCAAAGAAGCTGAGGAGGTTCGAGTTCTACATCGAGGTCCAACAATGCTTCAGGATCCAAGTCCATATCAAAGGGATCCACTTGTAGACATCATTGGGCCGATGACCAGAAGCAGAGCAAAGAAGGTTCAAGAGACACTCAACAACCTTGTCAATGCTTGCCGAAAAGAAGCCCAAGTGATAGTAGAAGCCGACGCATTGCAGAGAAAAGACGAAAAGGTTCAAATTGCAACTCTCCTTACAATTCTTTAAGAAGAGGCGCAACTCACCAATCCACAATGAAGAAGAAGGCTGTTTCTTGAAGTTCTTGAAGACGCCGGAAGGTTCTTCGACTTTAAAGAAACATTTCTTGAAGTTCTTGATTTTACTTAAATTTCTTGAAGTTCATATTTTACAGAATCTTGAAAATCTTGATTCCGAAATGATTCCGGGAGATTCCAGAAGATTCCAGAAGCTCCCTTCATCATTCCATAAATGCGACATCAACATTGGGCCGACCCAAACTCATGGAGTCCATTCCACAACAATTCGGATCGGCCAAGCCCAAGGAAGCCCACACGGCCAAGCTTAATTAGTTAGGGTTGGAAGTTAAGGGTTAGGGTTTTGGGGAAAATAAGGATTTGTGCGTGTTTCCTATTTTGCCCTTAGTTTATTAGTTTCCTTCTTGTTTCCAAATTAGTTTTCCTTCTTGTTTTGAGTTTGTAATTTTCGGCTACCCCAAGATTAAGGGAAAACCGAAACTTCCTTTTTCTTTCACCATTCCCCACTTCTTTCAGGGATTGGTATTGTAAAGGAAATCAATCTCTTGATTGATTTCCAATTCTACTTCTTTTTCCTTATTCTTTTAGATGACTATTTCGGCTGTTCCTTAGCCTATAAAAGGGCAGCCGCACATCAATAAAAAGACAGAGTATTCAGATCATAAAACTATTAGTTTTGAGTACCATCCCTTTATTGCTTTATGTATTTGCATGCGTGTAGTTTACATATTGCATGAAACTTAGCTAAATAGGTTAATTGCTCTACCTAATTAATTCGCATGTTTCAAACTCTTTTCTTACACTTGGTTCGAAAATATAAAACAAACTAGCTTAGGTTAGCTTCTTTTTGTTTCTCTTATTTTCGGGTAAGCTAAGAGGTTATACGAGCTCGCTACTTAATCACACGTCCTTGGAAACTTTCATCCGCATGTGTACAACCGTCCACATCACATCTTCTTGGGGGAAATTTTTTTTTCTTTCAAGCTTTGAATTTCAATTTTTGGTGCTGGTTACCCTATCTTAAAATCCACAATTTCTTAGAAAAATTGAACCAAATTTTAAAGTACTGAAAAACACAACTTAGGGTTTTCAAATCACCTTCTTTTTGCTAAAAGCTTGTACTGTTTTGGGGCTGTTTTTCTATTATAAAAATCGCATATCCCTTGCTGTAATTTCAAAATTAAATTCGGGCTTTAGAAATCAAACTAGGGTTCGGGTTTTTGCTAGCTAGGGTTTCGGTTTTTTGGTTGATTCTTTTTAGTCGCCTTGCTTGCGACACTAGGGTTTGGAGAGATGCTTTAGTGTTGCTGTTTTTGCGTCTAAACTGCTGGGTTTTGCTACTATTTTCCTACCCCTCTTGTGCTGATTTTGTTAATCTTGGTGAGTTTTTGCGGTTGATGTGAAGCAGCTCACCTTATCTGCGCATTGTAATTTGCATGCTCTAATTTGGGATACCTTATTTTGAATTCTTGAAAATATAGTGAATTCTTGATTTTGTGTCCTTGTGCTGCTGAGATTATCCCTGGGAACTAGTTAGTGAGTCAAAAATTGAACTTTGCTGGCCCTAGGGTTTTCTTTTCTCAAAATCGCATATTAGAAATTTTTGCCACTTAGGGGTTTGTCTAAAAATCGCAATTTGAGCTGTTTGCATATTGAAAGAATTAATAATTTGCTGGGATTGGTTTCTTGATTACCTATTGGGTGGGTGATCTCTTCTTTGGTAGTTTTAGGACTTTCCTAAAGTTGTTTCAACTCTGCTTATTTTTCTTTGATTCTATTCAATTCTTGAATTACCCTGCTTTCAACTGCTAGTTTATCTTTTCAAGCGACCTGAACATTTACTCTTAAATTATAGTTTGGATTTTGTCATCGTGCACACCCATCTTTTCTGAAATTTGAGGGCTTAACCCCGAAATTTCCTTGTTGTGTACTTCTTATCTGAACTATATTACAAATATCGTTTGCGAAAAGATTTTTCAACTCAAAATAGAACCAAGTGTCTATTTTCGAAAATTTGTGCTTTTTTCCTTAAGTGTCATTGCTTTGTGTGAATTACTGTTTGCCTTATACATTTGTCAATACCGGGAGGTAGAGTGGAAAAAGGCTTGAGTGAACATACTATAAGGGCGCCACCCTAGAGTGAAACACTGGTTTGTGCGTAGCTGTTAGGTGGGATACACTTGGTGATGAGGACATCTAGAGCTAAAACAACACACATTATGAGTCAGAATCTACGAAGCCAACCTGAAGGCAAAGACCTTGAACAGAAGGCCGGGAAGAGTGCGAGAATCATTCCATTCAAAAGGATCCTTGAAGACAATGCATCTCCAACTCTTCACAATAAAGAAAAGGGTTGTTTCTTGAAGTTCTTGAAGACGCCGGAAGGTTCTTGGACTTTAAAGAGACATTTCTTGAAGTTCTTGATTAGGATGAAAATCTTGAATTTCATATTTTGCAGAATCTTGAAGAATCTTGAAAATCTTGATTCCGAAATGATTCCGGGAGGTTCCAGAAGATTCTGGAAGCTCCCTACACCATTTCATAATGCAACGCCAACATTGGGCCTACCCAAATGCATGGAGTCCATTCCACAACAATTCGGATCGGCCAAGCCCAAGGAAAAGCCCACACGACCAGCTCAATTAATTAGGGTTAAACTTAATTAGTTAGGGTTGAAAGTTAAGTGATGAGGGCATCCAAAGTCAAGCAACAAGTCAAAGTCAAAATGCAAGTGATTCCGGAGAAGCTGAGGAGGATGTTCGAGTTCTACATAGAGGTCCTACAATGCTTCAGGATCCAAGTTCGTATCAGAGGGATCCACTTGTAGACATCACTGGGCCCATGACCAGAAGCAGAGCGAAGAAGGTTCGAGATGCACTCAACAACCTTGTTCAAGCTTGCCATCAAAATGCTTAGTTAATTGTAGAAGCCCACGCCTTGGAGCAAAAGGAAGGAAATGTACGATTTGCAACTCTTCTAACAATCTTTGAAGAAGAGGCGCAAATCACCAAGTCTTAATGAAGAAGAAGGCTGTTTCTTGAAGTCTTGAAGATACCGGAAGGTTCTTGGGCTTTAAAGAAACAATTCATGAAATTCCCTACACATTGGGCTGACCCAAACTCATGGAGTCCACTCCACAAATTCGGCCAGCCCAAGGAAGCCAAGGAAGCCCACACGGCCAAGTGAAGAAGCTAGGGTTACAAATTAAGTCCTTAGGGTTCTTTTAAGTAACTAGGGTTACAAGTTAAGGGTAGGGTTCCTTTAAGTCGCTAGGGTTAAAAGTTAAGTGTTAGGGTTCTTTTTACTCTTTTAGTTAGTTTCCTAAAAGGGTTCCTTATTCTTTTTGGAAGTAGGAATTTTATTCTTTTCCTTAATTTTCAGATTGTAAATTCGGCTACCCTAAGATAAAGGGAAAACCGAAATTGCCTTTTTCTTTTCTTACCAATCCTACTTCTTTCCGGGTTTGGTAAAGGAAATTAACCTCTTGGTTAATTTCCAATTCTAATTCTTTTCCTTGTTAATTTCTTTCACTTTTTCGGCTGCCTTAAGCCTATAAATAGGCAGCCACCCCTTCAATAATATTCAGCGTATTTCAGATCATAAACTTAGTGTTTGAAGTACCTCCTTTTATTGCTTTATGTATTTGCATGTCGTAATTTACATACTTGCATGAAACTTAGCTAATTAGGTTCTTGCTCTGCCTAATTATTCGCATGTTTCACATCTCTTTCTTGCACTTGGTTCGAATTTCTAAACAAGTTAGCTAGGTTAGCTTTCCTTTGTTTTCTCGCAAATCCGAACGTAAGTTAGCTTGTCACTTAATCACAAGGTCCTTGGCAACATTATCCGCATGTGTACAACCGTCCACATCATTAAGGGTTAGGGTTTTGGGGAAAATAAGGATTTGTGCATGTTTCCATATTTTGCCCTTAGTTTAATTAGTTTCCAAAAAGGGTTCCTTCTTGATCTCCTTTTTGGAGTAGGAATTTTATTCTTTTCCTTCTTGTTTTAAGGCTGCCACTAAAAGAAGGGTTGACCGAAATTTGTTTTCCTTTTTCTTACCATTACCCACTTCTTTCCGGGTTTGGTATTGTAAAAGAAATTAACCTCTTGGTTAATTTCCAATTCTACTTCTTTTCTTTTTCTAAATCTTGTACTGTTTTCGGCCATCCCTTAGCCTATAAATAGGGGCCGAAACTTCATTAATAAAGCATGCATTCAGATCGTAAAAACTATTAAGTTTGAGTGCCATCCCTTTATTGCTTTATGTATTTGCATGTTGTAGTTTACATAATTGCATGAAACTTAGCTAATTAGGTTACTTGCTCTGCCTAATTATTCGCATGTTTCAAATCTCTTCCTTACACTTGGTTCGGCTATAAAATAGAATTAGCTTAGGTTAGCTTTGTTTCTCTTAGTTCGAAAGTAAGTTAGGGAATTATACGAGCTACGCTACTTAATCACAAGGTCCTTGGAAACTTAATCCGCATGTGTACAACCGTCCACATCACTTGGGGGACAAAGGGGTAAGGTTACTACTCATTTTTCCTTGTTCTTAGCAGACAGGTTTTCGCTTTAACCCATGTCAGGAGGAGGTGCTTCTGCCCCTTTGGGGAGTGAGCAAATACTGGCTGCAATAGCGCAACTCTCTGCGCGATTTGCTACCCTCACGGAGGAGGTCGCTGAACTACACACTGAATGAGAACAACGGCGTACAGAGTCAGATGATGATATGGCCGCACCTGACAACAATGCCGCTGACAAGTCTTTTGAAGGCCTCAGTCAATGCAAAACGACTGTTCCACGCTTCGCCGGCGGTACGAATCTGGAGGATTACTTAGACTGGGAGATGAAATTGGAGCGCATCTTCGAGCTTCACGCGATCCTAGAACACATGAAGGTCCCTCTCGCGGTGGTACATTTCACGGACTATGCCCTGGTCTGGTGGAATCAAAAGATGGACCAGCAAAGGAATACGCGTCCCATGCGGGCCCGTGCTCCGCCTCTAACTTGGTTTGATTTGACTACTTCTATGCGTAGAACTTTTGTTCCTGATTACTATTTTAGAGAATTGTATAGGAAATTACATACTCTTGTACAAGGATCTTTATCTGTAGACGCATATTATAGAAAGTTAGAGATGGCCAAAATTAGGGCAAATGTACAGGAAGATGAAGCCGCTTCAATGGCTCGTTTTCTTAATGGCCTAAACAGGGGTATAGCTTTAGCTGTTGAACTTCAGAATGCCACAACTCTGACGGACACGTTGCACAAAGCTCGAGTCATGGAGGAATACCTGAAGACAGTTCCACCCGTCCGGACGCCTACCAGCGCCCCACCGGCTTGGAGAAAGAATCCGGCTTACTCTCCACCAGGTTTGGTATTGTAAAGGAAATTTTTAGCACATTCTAAAATGGCACATGTCGCAGAATTATTCTTTCAAGGGATAGTTTGGTTACATGGAATTCCGAGAACCATATCTCAGATCGCGACGTCAAATTCTTGAGTTATTTTTGGAAGACTTTGTGATCCCGCCTCGGCACAAAACTGTTGTTTTCGACTACAAGTCATCCACAGACGGATGGTCAGACGGAAGTCACCAACCGCACCGTTGGCAACCCACTCAGGGCGTTAATTCAGAAGAATCTCAAGCGTTGGGAAGAAATCTTGCCGGTTGCAGAGTTTGCATGATAAGGATATCCAGAGCTAAAACAGCACACATTATGAGTCAGAAAGATGGACGCCAAATGGAAGCTCACGCCTTGGAGGAAAATGGAGGAAATGTTCAAATTGCAACTCTTGTAACAATCTTTGAAGTAGAGGCGCAATTCAGCACTTCACATTAAAGAAGAAGGCTGTTTCTTGAAGTCTTGAAGATGCCGGAAGGTTCTTGGGCTTTAAAGAAACAATTAATAAAGTTCCCTACAATTTGGGCCAACCCAAAACTCATTGACCAGCCCACAAGTTTTCGGCCAGCCCAAAGAAGCAAGGAAGCCGCATGGACAGCCCACAAAGGAAGCCCACACGGCTTTAATTAGTTAGGGACTTTTAAGTCACTTAAGTGTTCTTTTTACACTTTTAGTTAGTTTCCAAAAAGGGTTCCTTCTTGATCTCTTTTTGGGAGTAGGATTTTTATTCTTTCCTTATTGTTTTTAAGTGTAATTTCGGCTGCCTCTTAACAAAAAGGGGGTGAACGAAATTTACTTACCTTTTCTACCATTACCCACTTCTTTCCGGGTTTGGTATTGTAAAGGAAATTAACCTCTTGGTTAATTTCCAATTCTAATTATTTTCCTTATTATTTTCTTTCTTATTTTCGGCCATCCCTACATTTATAAATAGGGCAGCCATGCATAATAATATTCAGAGTATTCATATCATAAAACTTAGTGTTTGAGTACCCTCCTTTTATTGCTTTATGTATTTGCATGTCGTAATTTACATAATTGCATGAACTTAGCTAATTAGGTTATTTGCTCTACCTAATTACTCGCATGTTCAAAACTCTTTTCTTACAGTTGGTTCGAATCTAAAACAAAAACAACTAGATTAGGTCTTTTTGTTTATTCTGATTTCGAAGGTAAGTTAGAGTCTTATACGAGCTTGCCGCTTAATCACAAGGTCCTTGGCAACTTAATCCGCATGTGTACAACCGTCCACATCAATTGGTATCAGAGCTAAGGTGTGGTTTCGTGGCTGGAGGAGATCAACTGATCAAATCCTTTCCAAGTGTTTTCTTTTCCGTGTTCACCTTGATTATTCTTGAAATTCTTGGATTAGAACTCATCTTCTTGGGGGAAATTTTTTTTTCTTCAAGCTCTTCAATTTGCGATTTGTGTACTGTTTTCATCTTTAAAAATCGCAAATATTTTCTCAATACCCAGATTGCCCTTGCTGTAAAATTCAGAAATTAAATCGGGTTTTAGAAAATAAAATCGGGTTTAGACAAATCGGGTTTTCAGAACTTTAGGGGGGTTCGGTTTTGCTTAAGGGGTTCGGTTTTTCCTTTAGGGTTTGGTGTTCACTTCTATACCCTAAACCCTAATCCTAACCCTAACCCTAACCCTAAACCCTAACCCTAACCCTAAACCCTAACCCTAAACCCTAATTTCGGTTTTTGGGTTCGGTTTTCTGTTTTGGTTTTTTTTTTCTTTTCGGGTTTTCCGTTTTCGGGTTCTCTTCTCGGGTTTTCCTACATGCTAAGGGTTTTCGGTTCTTGCTTGGGTTTCTCTATTGCTGGGCTTCTTGCGAATTATTTCTATCCCTCTTGTGCTGTTTTGTTGAAAAATAGTGAGTTTTTGCGGTTGATGTTAAGCAGCTCACTTTGTTTGAGCATTGAAAAATTATATGCTCTAGTTTGGGATACCTTGTTTTGAATTCTTGAAAATATATTGAATTCTTGGTTTTGTATCCTTGTGCTACTAAGATAATTCCTAGGCATTGGTTAGTGAGTCAAAAATTGAACTTGCTAGCCCTAGGGTTGTCAATTCTTGAAATCGCATATTGCTGCAATTTGGTGCTGTTTTCGGTTCATTGAGGGATTAGAAATCGCAAGTTGGGTACTGTTTTGCCTATTGGGAGCATTGATAATTTGTGGGGATTGGTTTCTTGATTACCTATTGGGTGGGTGATCTCTTCTTTGGGTAGTTTAGGACTTTCCTAAAGTTGTTTCAACTCTGCTAATTTTTCTTTGCTTCTATTCAATTTTGAATTGCCCTGCTTTCATATTGCCTAGTTATCTTTTCATGCTACCTGGACATTTGCTCTTTAATTATAGTTTGGATTTTGTCATCGTGCACACTCATCTTGTCTGAAATTTGAGGGCTTAACCCCGAAATTTCCTGTTGTGTACTTCATATCTGAACTATATTACAAATATCGTTTTACGAAAAGATTTTTTCAAAACAGAACCAAGTGTTGGTTTTCGCGAAAATTTTTGCTTCTTTCTTAAGTGTATTGCTTTTGTGTGATTTGCTGCGTGCCTTATACATTTATCAATACCGGGAGGTTTGAGTGGAAAAAGGCTTGAGTGCACATCTTATACAGGGCGCCACCCTAGAGTGAAACACAGGGTTGTGTGTAGCTATTAGGTGGGAAACACTTGGGGGAATAAGGGGGTAAGGTTATTTCTCACTTTTCCTTATTCTTAGCAGACAGGTTTTTGCTTTCTTATCCAATGTCAGGTGGAGGTACTCCTAACCCTTTGGGAAACGAGCAAATCCTGGCTGCGATTGCGCAACTCTCTGGGCGATTCGCTACTTTAACGGAGGAAGTCGCCGAACTCAGGACTGAACGGGATCAGAGGCGCACAGACTTAGACGACGATGTTGCCGCTCCAGGTACCAACGCCGCAGACCAGCCATTCGCAGGCCTCAGTCAGTGCAAAACTACCGTTTCGCCCTTTGCCGGAGGCACGAATCCAGAGGACTATCTCGACTGGGAGATGAAAATGGAGCGCATTTTTGAACTTCATGCGATCCCGGAACACAAGAAAGTCCAACTTGCAGTGGTCCATTTCACCGACTATGCCCTAATCTGGTGGAATCAACAGCAGGACCAGCGCAGGAATATGCGCCCTATGCGTGCCCGCGCACCGCCTCTCTCTTGGTTTGATTTGACTACTTTAATGCGTAGGACTTTTGTACTTGATTACTATTTTAGAGAATTGTATAGGAAATTACATACTCTTGTACAAGGTTCTATGTCTGTCGATGAGTACTATAGAAAATTAGAGATGGCAAAACTTAGGGCTAATGTACAGGAAGATGAGCCCGCATCTATGGCTCGTTTTCTTAGTGGTTTAAACAGGGGTATTGCTTTAGCTGTGGAATTGTAGAATGCTACAACGCTGATAGACATGCTGCACAAAGCTCGGGTTATGGAGGAGTATCTGAAGTCCGTTCCACCAGTCCGGACACCTACCAGCGCCCCACCAGCTTGGCGCAAGAATCTGACCTACTCGCCACCAGTAAGGAGGCCGATCATGTCTGAGCGCAAAGCCCTAGTCCCTGTTGCCGCCGCCACTTCTTCTTCACAGCAGAAAGCGCCATCAACTCCCAGGCAGTCTATCAGCAACGTTACTTGCCACAAGTGTTCAGGCCGTGGCCACTACATGCGTGACTGTCCCAACATCCAGAAGGTATTATTAGGCCAAGATGGTGAGTACATTTCAGAGGAGGATGAAGAAGAACCAACCGTTGACCCTACACAGGAGTTGATTGACAGCACTCCGTCTGCACCAGTGGAGCAATTCGAGTTTCTTGAAGAGGATCCATCTCAGAACTTGGTTACTCGCACTCTGACTACAGCTGCTGTCCCGGACACGTCCCAGAGGACAAACATCTTCCATGCCCGGACAAAGGTAAATGGAAAGTTATGTGTTCTGATTATTGAAGGAGGGAGTTGTACTAACGTTGCTAGTGAGTATATGGTTGATAAGTTGCGCCTCCCTGTCATCAATCATCCCCCCTCCTTATCGGCTTCAATGGCTCGACAGCTCAGACGGCTACAGAGTCACCAAGCAGGTAAGCGTAACATACGCTATCGGTAAGTTCGAATCCACGGTTTTATGTGATGTTCTGCCAATGTAGGCTTGTCACATTCTACTCGGACGACCATGGCTCTTTGACCTGAAGGCAACACATGATGGGGTCGCCAACACTTACTCGGTCTGCCAGGAGGGCAAGATCCACACGTTCCTACCAATGCCACCGGCTGAAGTGCGATCAGAAGCTGTTCGCATGAAGGAGTCAATCGCCAACTGGGAAGCTGAAAGGCGCCAAGCGAAGGGTAAGAGGAAAGAACTTGTTGTAAAGGGTAGTAAGGCGAACTATGATAAGCCTGATCAGGACAAAGTTAGGAGTAGTTGTTTTGCTACTAAGGGAGAGATAGGTCAAGTGTTAGACAACAATGATGATATACTTGTTTTAGTATGTAAAGATACTTGTGCTAACCCTGACGATATCCCAAGGGATATCCCTATAGTAGTTGATTCTTTGCAGGAAGTCCCCGATGTCTTTCCAGAAGAGCTGCCGCAGGGTCTGCCGCCGCTACAAGGGATTGAACATCAGATCGACTTCGTACGTGGCCAGAGCCGCCCCCCATGCAAGCCCGAGCCAGAACCGCCGCCTCTCATGCCGGGGATAGCGCGCACCTTGAGGACTTTTACACAGCAATGTTACATGTTATCTACACGGCAAAAGAGATGTCCAAGGAGCTTAACGCCCGTGATGGCACTGGACCTTTTCAGCTCGTGTCCACAATAAGGCCTCATGCGTACACGCTTGAGTTGACAGGTAAGTATGATCTCTGTTTTGTGTTAAATCTTCCTGACTTGTTCTGTTTCTTTTAGCGAGCGCCTTGGATTCGAGGACGAATCCTTTCCAACCGGGAGGGGATGATGAGGATATCCAGAGCTAAAACAGCAGACATTATGAGTCAGAAAGATGGACGCCAAATGGAAGCTCACGCCTTGGAGGAAAATGGAGAAATGTTCAAATTGCAACTCTTGTAACAATCTTTGAAGTAGAGGCGCAATTCAGCACTTCACATTAAAGAAGAAGGCTGTTTCTTGAAGTCTTGAAGATGCCGGAAGGTTCTTGGGCTTTAAAGAAACAATTAATAAAGTTCCCTACAATTTGGGCCAACCCAAAACTCATGGACCAGCCCACAAGTTTTCGGCCAGCCCAAAGAAGCAAGGAAGCCGCATGGACAGCCCACAAAGGAAGCCCACACGGCTTTAATTAGTTAGGGACTTTTAAGTCACTTAAGTGTTCTTTTTACTCTTTTAGTTAGTTTCCAAAAAGGGTTCCTTCTTGATCTCTTTTTGGGAGTAGGATTTTTATTCTTTCCTTATTGTTTTTAAGTGTAATTTCGGCTGCCTCTTAACAAAAAGGGGGTGAACGAAATTTACTTACCTTTTCTACCATTACCCACTTCTTTCCGGGTTTGGTATTGTAAAGGAAATTAACCTCTTGGTTAATTTCCAATTCTAATTCTTTTCCTTATTATTTTCTTTCTTATTTTCGGCCATCCCTACATCTATAAATAGGGCAGCCATGCATAATAATATTCAGAGTATTCATATCATAAAACTTAGTGTTTGAGTACCCTCCTTTTATTGCTTTATGTATTTGCAAGTCGTAATTTACATAATTGCATGAACTTAGCTAATTAGGTTATTTGCTCTACCTAATTACTCGCATGTTCAAAACTCTTTTCTTACACTTCGTTCGAATCTAAAACAAAAACAACTAGATTAGGTCTTTTTGTTTATTCTGATTTCGAAGGTAAGTTTGAGTCTTATACGAGCTCGCCGCTGAATCACAAGGTCCTTGGCAACTTAATCCGCATGTGTACAACCGTCCACATCAGGAAGGTTTTGAGTGGAAAAAGGCTTGAGTGCACATCTTATACAGGGCGCCACCCTAGAGTGAAACACAGGGTTGTGTGTAGCGATTAGGTGGGAAACACTTGGGGGAATAAGGGGGTAAGGTTCTTTCTCACTTTTCCTTATTCTTAGCAGACAGGTTTTCGCTTTCTTATCCAATGTCAGGTGGAGATGCTCCTAACCCTTTGGGAAACAAGCAAATCCTGGCTGCGATTGCGCAACTCTCCGCGCGATTTGCTACACTCACGGAGGAAGTCGCCGAACTCAGGACTGAACGGGATCAGAGGCGCACAGATTCGGAGACGATGTTGCCGGCCCAGGCACCAACGCCGCAGACCAGCCATTCGCAGGCCTCAGTCAGTGCAAAACTACCGTTCCGCCCTTTGCCGGAGGCACGAATCCAGAGGACTATCTCGACTGGGAGATGAAGATGGAGCGCATTTTTGAACTTCATGCGATCCCGGAACATGAAAGTCGAACTTGCAGTGGTCCATTTCACAGACTATGCCCTAATCTGGTGGAATCAACAGCAGGACCAGCGCAGGAATACGCGCCCAATGCGTGCCCGTGCACCGCCTCTCTCTTGGTTTGATTTGACTACTTTAATGCGTAGAACTTTTGTGCCTGATTACTATTTTAGAGAATTGTATCGAAAGTTACATACTCTTGTACAAGGATCTATGTCTGTAGATGAGTACTATAGAAAATTAGAGATGGCAAAAATTAGGGCTAATGTACAGGAAGATGAGCCCGCATCTATGGCTCGTTTTCTTAGTGGTTTAAACAGGGGTATTACTTTAGCTGTGGAATTGCAGAATGCTACAATGCTGACAGACATTCTGCACAAAGCTCGGGTTATGGAGGAGTATCTGAAGTCCGTTCCACCAGTCCGGACACCTACCAGCGCCCCACCAACTTGGCGCAAGAATCCGACCTACTCTCCACCAGCAAGGCGGCCGATCATGAGCGCAAAGCCCTAGTCCCTGTTGCTGCCGCCACCTCTTCTTCATCACAGCAGAAAACGCCATCCACTCCCAGACAGTCTATCAGCAACGTAACTTGCCACAAGTGCTCAGGCCGTGGCCACTACATGCGGGATTGTCCAAACATCCGGAAGGTCTTATTGGGACAAGATGGTGAGTACATTTCAGAGGAGGATGAAGAAGACCCAACCGTTGACCCTACAAAGGAGTTAACTGACAGCACTCCGTCAGAGCCTGTGGAGCAGTTCGAATTTCTTGAAGAAGATCCATCTCAGAACTTGGTTACTCGCACTCTGACTACAGCTGCTGTCCCGGACATGTCCCAGAGGACAAACATCTTCCATGCCCGCACCAAGGTAAATGGAAAGTTATGTGTTCTGATTATTGATGGAGGGAGTTGTACTAATGTTGCTAGTGAGTATATGGTTGATAAGCTACGCCTCCCTATCATCAATCATCCCCGTCCTTATCGGCTTCAATGGCTCGACAGCTCAGACGGCTACAGAGTCACCAAGCAGGTAAGCATACCATACGCTATCGGTAAGTTCGAAATCACGATTTTATGTGATGTTCTGCCAATGGAGGCTTGTCACATTCTACTCGAACGACCATGGCTCTTTGACCTGAAGGCAACACATGATGGGGTCGCATGGGCTTTACACGCCTTTACCCATACCTTCTAAACCCCATGGGCTTTACACGCCTTTACCCATACCTTCTGTACCTTGGACTGACATTTCTATGGATTTCATTTTAGGTCTCCCGAGGACGCAGAAAGGTAATGACTCTTTATTTGTTGTTGTTGATCGTTTCTCTAAAATGGCGCATTTCATTCCTTGCAGGAAATCAGATGATGCCAGACATGTAGCTGAGTTATTCTTTCAAGGTATTGTTCGGCTACATGGAATTCCGAGAACAATTGTGTCAGATCGCGACGTCAAATTTCTGAGTTTCTTTTGGAAGACTTTGTGGTCCCGCCTCGGCACAAAACTGTTGTTTTCGACTACAAGTCATCCACATACGGATGGTCAGACGGAAGTCACCAACCGAACCGTTGGCAACCTACTCAGGGCGTTGATTCAGAAGAACCTCAAGTGATGTGGACGGTTGTACACATGCGGATAATGTTGCCAAGGACCTTGTGATTAAGTGACAAGCTCTAAAAACCTTTAACTCACGTTCAAATTGATAAAACAAGGGATAAACTATCCTGACCAGTTTGTTTAAGAATTCGAACCAAGTGCAAGAAAAGAGGTGTGAAACATGCGAACAATTAGGTAGAGCAAGAACCTAAAAGGCTAAGTTTCATGCAATTATGTAAACTACAACATGCAAATACATAAAGCAATAAAAGGAGGTATCTCAAACACTAAGTTTTTGATTTGAAATACTCTGAATATTATTATGCATGGCTGCCCTATTAGGGGTGGCCGAAAATAAGAAAGAAAATAAGGAAAAGAATTGGAAATTAACCAAGAGGTTAATTTCCTTTACCAAATCCGGAAAGAAGTAGAATTTGGTAAGAAAAATAAAAGGTAATTTCGTTCACCCCCTTTTTGTTAAGAGGCAGCCGAATTTACACTTAAAAACAATAAGGAAAGAATAAAAATCCTACTCCCAAAAAGAGATCAAGAAGGAACCCTTTTTGGAAACTAACTAAAAGAGTAAAAAGAACACTTAAGTGACTTAAAAGACCCTAACTAATTAAGGCCGTGTGGGCTTCCTTTGTGGGCTGTCCATGCGGCTTCTTGTGGGCTTCTTGGGCTGGCCGAAACTTGTGGACTTGGTCTCCATGAGTTTGGGTCGGCCCAAAATGTAGGGACTTCATGAATTGTTTCTTTAAAGCCCAAGAACCTTCCGGCATCTTCAAGACTTCAAGAAACAGCCTTCTTCTTTATTAGGAAGTGGAGAATTGCGCCTCTTCTTCAAGAATGGTTAAAAGAGTTGCAATTTGAACATTTCCTTCATTTTGCTCCAAGGCGTTTGCTTCCTTTTGGCGTCCATCTTTCTGACTCATAATGTGTGCTGTTCTAGCTCTGGATATCCTCATCATCAAGCGTTGGGAAGACATCTTGCCGGTTGCAGAGTTTGCATACAACCGAACCAAGCACTCCTCAACAGGGTTCTGTTCATTTGAAGTTACCTACGGCTTTACTCCCTTGACGGTGATGGATCTCATTCCTTTGTCGCCCAAAGAACAAGTCAATCCAGACGGTGCAAAGAAAGATGAAGCAGTGCAACGCATACATGCTAAAGTTCGAGCTAATCTGGAGAAGACGTATGCCAAAGCCGCCGCCAATGCAAACCAACGGCGCAAGGCTGTGAACTTTGAACCAGGCGACTGGGTTTGGGTTCACATGAGGAAGGAACGATTCCCTGCATCGAGAAGGACCAAACTCCATCCAAGGGGCGATGGACCTTTTCAGGTCGTTTCCAAGATTGGGCCTAACGCCTACAAACTCGACTTACCAGGTGAGTATGGTGTTAGTTCTTCCTTTAATGTTGCTGACTTGTCTCCTTTTGTTGATGAACAGGTTGCTGATTTGAGGACAAATCCTTTTCAACCGGGAGGGGAATATGAGGGCATCCAAAGTCAACCAACGAGTCAAAGTCAAGATGCAAGTGATTCCGGAGAAGCTGAGGAGGATGTTCGAGTTCTACATAGAGGTCCTACAATGCTTCAGGATCCAAGTCCGTATCAGAGGGATCCACTTGTAGACATAACTGGGCCAATGACCAGAAGCAGAGCGAAGAAGGTTAGAGATGCACTCAACAACCTTGTTCAAGCTTGCCATCAGGATGCTCAGTTAATTGTAGAAGCCCACACCTTGGAGGAAAATGGAGGAAATGTGCAAATTGCGAATCTTCTACACATCTTTGAAGAAGAAGCGCAATTCACCAAGTCCAAATAAAGAAGAAGGATGTTTCTTGAAGTCTTGAAGATGCCGGAAGGTTCTTGGGCTTTAAAGAAACAATTAATAAAGTTCCCTACAATTTGGGCCAACCCAAAACTTATGGAACCAAAGTCCACAAGCTTCGGCCAGCCCAAAGGAGTAAGGAAGCCGCACAGCCCAAAGAAAAACAGCCCACACGGCTCCTTAGATAAATTAGGGATTTCATCTTTTAATTAATTATGTTCTTTTATTCTTTTAAGTTAGTTTCCAAAAAGGGCTCCCTTATTCTTTTTGGGAGTAGGAGTTTTATTCTTTTCTTTGTAATTTCGGCAATCACCAAAGAAAAGAGGTGACCGAATTCCTTCTTTCTTTTTCTTACCAAATTCTACTTCTTTCCGGATTTGGTAAAGGAAATTAACCTCTTGGTTAATTTCCAATTCTTTTCCTTATTTTCTTTCTTATTTTCGGCCATCCCTACATCTATAAACAGGGCAGCCATGCATAATAATATTCAGAGTATTCATATCATAAAACTTAGTGTTTGAGTACCCTCCTTTTATTGCTTTATGTATTTGCATGTCGTAATTTACATAATTGCATGAACTTAGCTAATTAGGTTATTTGCTCTACCTAATTACTCGCATGTTCAAAACTCTTTTCTTACACTTGGTTCGAATCTAAAACAAAAACAACTTGATTAGGTCTTTTTGTTAATTCTGATTTCGAAGGTAAGTTAGAGTCTTATACGAGCTCGCCGCTTAATGACAAGGTCCTTGGCAACTTTATCCGCATGTGTACAACCGTCCACATCACACGTCCTTGGCAACTTTCATCCGCATGTGTACAACCGTCCACATCAATTGGTATCAGAGCTTAGGAGTGGTTTCGTGGCTGGAGAAGGTCGAAGTAACCCGACCGAATCTTTCTCAGATGTTTTCTTTTCCTTGTTAGTCTTGTTCATCTTGAAATTCTTGGAATTAGAACGCATCTTCTTGGGGGGAATTTTTTTTCTTTCAAGCTTTTGAATTTCGGTTTTTAGTGCTGGTTACCCTACCTAAAAATCGCATATTCCTTAGGAAAAATGAACCAAATTTTAAAGTACTGAAAAACGCAACTTAGGGTTTTAAAATCACCTTCTTTTTGCGAAAGGTTTGTACTGTTTTGGGGCTGTTTTTCTATTATTAAAATCGCATATCCCTTGCTGTAATTTAAAAATTAAATTCGGGCTTTAGAAATCAAACTAGGGTTCAGGTTTTTGGCTAACTAGGGTTTCGGTTTTGGTTGAAATTTTAGACGCCTTTGCTTTGCGACACTAGGGTTTTGAGAGACGCTTTAGTGTTGCTATTTTGCGTCTAGAATTGCTGGGTTTTTGCGACTATTTTCTACCCCTCTTGTGCTGTTTTTGTTGAAATTGGTGAGTTTTTGCGGTTGATGTTAAGCAGCTCACCTTATCTGCGTATTGTAAATTGCATGCTCTAGTTTGGGATACCTTGTTTTGAATTCTTGAAAATATATTGAATTCTTGATTTTGTATCCTTGTGCTGCTGAGATTATCCCTGGGAATTGGTTAGTGAGTCAAAATTGCACTTTGCTAGCCCTAGGGTTTTCGTTTCTTCAAATCGTATGCTAGTTAAATTTTGCGCCATTTAGGGGTTTTAAAAATCGCAACTTGGACTGTTTGCATATTAAAAAGAATTAATAATTTGCTGGGATTGGTTTCTTGATTACCTATTGGGTGGGTGATCTCTTCTTTGGGTAGTTTTAGGACTCTCCTAAAGTTGTTTCAACTCTTGATGTGGACGGTTGTACACATGCGGATTAAGTTGCCAAGGACCTTGTGATTAAGTAGCGTAGCTCGTATAATTCTTTAACTTACTTTCGAAACTAAGAGAAACAAAGAGAAGCTAACCTAAGCTAATTTTGTTTCATAGCCGAACCAAGTGTAAGAAGAGATTGAAACATGCGAATAATTAGGCAGAGCAAGTAACCTAATTAGCTAAGTTTCATGCAATTATGTAAACTACAACATGCAAATACATAAAGCAATAAAAGGAGGGTACTCAAAACACTAAGTTTTATGATCTGAATACGTAAGTTTTAATGAAGGAATTCGGCCCCTATTTATAGGTGTAGGATAGCCGAAAATAATACAAGAAGTAGAAAAAGAAAAGAAGTAGAATTGGAAATTAACTAAGAGGTTAATTTCTTTTACAATACCAAACCCGGAAAGAAGTGGGAACGGTAAAAAAAAAGGAAAGAAGAATTCGGTCACCTCCTTATTGGGTGATTGCCGAATTTTACAAGAAAGAATAAGGAAAAGAATAAAATTCCTACTCCCAAAAAGGAGAACAAGAAGGAACCCTTTTTGGAAACTAACTTAAAAGAATAAAAGAAACAACTTAATTAATTAAAAGAAAATCCCTAATTAATTTTAAGGAGCCGAGCGCTTTGTGTGTTTGGCAGTGCGGCTTCTTGTGAACTCCTTGGGCTGGCCGAAACTTATGGGCTGGTCTCCATGAGTTTGGGTCGGCCCAACTTGATGTCGCATTCTGTAATTGATGAAGGGAGCTTCTGGAATCTTCTGGAACTTCCCGGAATCATTTCGGAATCAAGATTTTCAAGATTTCAAGATTCTTCAAGAATTCAGCAAAATTTGAAATTTAAGGAATTTTAAGAAACCAAGAACTTCAAGAAATGTTTCTTTAAAGTCCAAGAACCATCCGGCGTCTTCAAGAACTTCAAGAAACAACCCTTTTCTTTATTGTGGAGAGTTGGAGATGCATTGTCTTCAAGGATCCTTTTGAATGGAATGATTCTCGTACTCTTCCCGGTATTCTGTTCAAGGGCTTTGCCTCCAGGTTGGCTTCGTTGATTCTGACTCATAATGTGTGTTGTTTTAGCCCTGGATGTCCTCATCAACTCTGCTTATTTTTCTTTGATTCTATTCAATTTTGAATTGCCCTGCTTTCAACTGCTAGTATATCTTTTCGTGGGCCCTGAACATTTGCTCTTACATTATAGTTTGG
Organism: Leptodermis oblonga; assembly: GCA_016801395.1. NCBI lineage: Eukaryota > Viridiplantae > Streptophyta > Magnoliopsida > Gentianales > Rubiaceae > Leptodermis > Leptodermis oblonga. Next base: position 21,343,509 of record CM028755.1, on the reverse strand, counting down.
CTTTTGTCATCGTGCACACTCATCTTTTCTGAAATTTGAGGGCTTAACCCCGAAATTTCCTTGTTGTGTACTTCTTATCTGAACTATATTACAAATATCATTTGCGAAAAGATTTTTCAACTCAAAATATAACCAAGTGTCTATTTTCGAAAATTTGTGCTTTTTCCTTAAGTGTCATTGCTTTGTGTGAATTACTGTTTGCCTTATACATTTGTCAATACTGGGAGGTAGAGTGGAAAAAGGCTTGAGTGAACATACTATAAGGGCGCCACCCTAGAGTGAAACACTGGTTTGTGTGTAGCTGTTAGGTGGGATACACTTGGGGGACAAGGGGGTAACGTTACTACTCATTTTTCCTTGTTCTTAGCAGACAGGTTTTTGCTTTAACCAATGTCAGGAGGAGGTGCTTCTGCCCCTTTGGGGAGTGAGCAAATACTGGATGCAATAGCGCAACTCTCTGCGCGATTTGCTACCCTCACGGAGGAGGTCGCTAAACTACGCACTGAACGAGAACAACGGCGTACAGAGTCAGATGATGATACCGGCGCACCTGACAACAACGCCTCTGACAAGTCTTTCGAAGGCCTCAGTCAATGCAAAAGGACTGTTCCACCCTTCGCCGGCGGTACAAATTCGGAGGATTACTTAGACTGGGAGATGAAAATGGAGTGCATCTTCGAGCTTCACGCGATCCCAGAACACAAGAAGGTCCCTCTCGCGGTGGTACATTTCACGGACTATTCCCTGGTCTGGTGGAATCAACAGATGGACCAGCGAAGGAATACGCGTCCCATGCTGGCCCGTGCTCTGCCTCTAACTTGGTTTGATTTAACTACTGCTATGCGTAGAACTTTTGTTCCTGATTATTATTTTAGAGAATTGTATAGGAAATTACATACTCTTGTACAAGGTTCTTTATCTGTAGACGCATATTATAGAAAGTTAGAGATGGCCAAAATTAGGGCAAATGTACAGGAAAACGAAGCTGCGTCAATGGCTCGTTTTCTTAATGGCCTAAACAGGGGTATAGCTTTAGCTGTTGAACTTCAGAATGCGACAACTCTGACGGACATGTTGCACAAAGCTCGGGTCATGGAGGAATACCTGAAGACAGTTCCACCCGTCCGGACGCCTAACAGCGCCCCACCGGCTTGAAGAAAGAATCCGGTTTACTCTCCACCAGCAAAGAAGCCGTTCACGTCAGAAAGGAAGGTTATAGTCCCCGCCACCACCTCATCTTCATCCCAATCCAGAATTGATGCGGGCATCCAAAGTCAACACGCAACAAGTCAACCTACAAGTGATGCCAGAGAAGCTGAGGAGGATGTTCGAGTTCTACATAGAGTTCCTACGATGCTTCAGGATCCAAGTCCATACCAGAGGGATCCACTTGTAGACATCACTGGGCTAATGACCAGAAGCAGAGCGAAGAAGGTTCGAGACGCACTCAACAACCTTGTTCAAGCTTGCCATCAGGATGCTCAGCTGATTGTAGAAGCACACGCCTTGGAGCAAAATGGAGGAAATGTGCAAATTGCGAATCTTCTACACATCTTTGAAGAGGAAGCGTAATTCACCAAGTCCAAATGAAGAAGAAGGCTATTTCTTGAAGTCCTGAAGATGCCGGGAGGATATTGGACTTAAAAGAAATAAATTAATAAAGTTTCCTACAATTTGGGCCGACCCAAAACTCATGGACCAGCCCACAAGTTTTCGGGCAGCCCAAGGAGTGCACAAGGGAAGCCGCACGGCCCATCCAAGGAGAAAAGCCCACACGGCCGGCCCAAGGAGAAGCCACACGGTTTTAGGGATTTTTCATATTTTAATTAAGTTATTTTATTTTTAGTTAGTTTCCAAAAAGGGTTTCCTTATTCTTTTTGGAAGTAGGAGTTTTATTCTTTTCTTGATTTTAGTTACAAATTCGGCTACCTCATGTTTAAGGTAAAACCGAATTCTTGTTGCCTTTTCTTACCATTCCTACTTCTTTCCAGGTTTTGTAATTGTACAAGAAATTAACCTCTTGGTTAATTTCCACTTCTAATTCTTTTCTTTTTCTACTTCTTGTACTAATTTTCGGCCATCCCTTCTCCTATATAAAGGGGCCGAAACTTCAATAATAATTAGAGTATTTCATATCATAAACTTAGTGTTTGAAGTACCTCATTTTATTGCTTTATGTATTTGCATGTCGTAGTTTACATAATTGCATGAAACTTAGCCAATTAGGTTCTTGCTCTGCCTAGTTGTTCGCATGTTTCACACCTCTTTTCTTGCACTTGGTTCGAATTTCTAAACAAGTTGGTCAAGATAGTTTTTCCTTTGTTTATCAAATCCGAACGTGAGTTAAAGGTTTTTTGTAAGAGCTTGTCACTTAATCACAAGGTCCTTGGCAACATTATCCGCATGTGTACAACCGTCCACATCAATTGGTATCAGAGCTAAGGAGTGGTTTCGTGACCGGAGGAGATCAACCGATCAAATCTTTTCTAGGTGTTTTCTTTTCCTTGTTAGTCTTGATTATTCTTGAAATTCTTGGAATTGAACTCATCTTCTTGGGGGAAAATTTTTTTTTTCTTCAAGCTTTTGAATTTTCGGATTTTGGTACTGTTTTTCCATCTTTAAAGGCCGAAAATTCTTTTCATTAAATCGTAACCCTTGTTGAAATTTCATACACCGAAAATCGGGTCTTAAATTTCAAACTAGTACTCGGATTTTTGGCTAGGGTTTCAGGTTTTCAGTTGTTAATTGCTGGGCCTTTTTGCGACACTTTGCTACCCCTTTTTTTGGTGCTGATTTTGTTGAAAAATTGTGAGTTTTGCGGTTGATGTTAAGCAGCTCACTTGTTTGCGTAGAACTTTTGTGCCTGATTACTATTTTAGAGAATTGTATCGAAAGTTACATACTCTTGTACAAGGTTCTATGTCTGTAGATGAGTACTATAGAAAATTAGAGATGGCAAAAATTAGGGCTAATGTACAGGAAGATGAGCCCGCATCTATGGCTCGTTTTCTTAGTGGTTTAAACAGGGGTATTGCTTTAGCTGTGGAATTGCAGAATGCTACAACGCTGACAGACATGCTGCACAAAGCTCGGGTTATGGAGGAGTATCTGAAGTCCGTTCCACCAGTCCGGACACCTACCAGCGCCCCACCAGCCTGGTGCAAGAATCCGACCTATTCGCCACCAGCAAGGAGGTCGAACATGTTTGACCGCAAGGCCATTGTCCCTGTTGCCGCCGCCACTTCTTCTTCATCCCAGCAGAAAACGTCATCAACTCCCAGGCAGTCTATCAGCAACGTTACTTGCCACAAGTGTTCAAGCCATGGCCACTACATGCGTGACTGTCCCAACATCCGGAAGGTATTATTGGGCCAAGATGGTGAGTACATATCAGAATCCGATGAAGAGGACCCAACCGTTGACCCTACAAAGGAGTTAACTGACAGCACTCCGTCAGAACCTGTGGAGCAGTTCGAATTTCTTGAAGAAGATCCATCTCAGAACTTGGTTACTCGCACTCTGACTACAGCTGCTGTCCCGGACACGTCCCAGAGGACAAACATCTTCCGTGCCCGCACAAAGGTAAATGGAAAGTTATGTGTTCTGATTATTGATGGAGGGAGTTGTACTAATGTTGCTAGTGAGTATATGGTTGATAAGTTGTGCCTCCCTGTCATCAATCATCCCCGTCCTTATCGGCTTTAATGGCTCGACAGCTCAGAAGGCTACAGAGTCACAAAGCAGGTGAGCGTACCATACGCTATCGGTAAGTTCGAATCCACGGTTTTATGTGGCGTTCTGCCAATGGAGGCTTGTCACATTCTACTCGGACGACCATGGCTCTCTGACCTGAAGGCAACACATGATGGGGTCGCCAACACTTACTCGGTCTGCCAGGAGGGCAAGATCCACACGTTCCTACCCATGCCACTGGCTGAAGTGCGATCAGAAGCTGTTCGTATGAAGGAGTCACTCGCAAACTGGGAAGCTGAAAGGCGCCAAGCGAAGGGTCAGGGGAAAGAACTTGTAAAGGGTAGTAAGGCGAACTCTGATAAGCCTGATCAGGACAAAGTTACATATAGTTGTTTCGCTACACAGGGAGACATAGGACAAGTGATAGATAGCAAAGATGATGTACTAGTTTTGGTATGTAAAGATACTTGTGCTAACCCTGCAGATGTCCCTCGGGACATCCCTATGCAAGTCGTTTCTTTGTTGCAGGAAGAAGACAAACCGAAGGCGACAAAGGAGTTGCAAAGACAGATCGATGAACTTTTGGCTCACGATCTGGACTACTGCAAAGCACTGTTGCCTGTTATCTACACTGCAAAAGAGATTTCAAAGGAGATCCAGGCCCGTGATGGCGCTGGGCCTTTTCAACTCGTGTCAACAATAAGGCTTCATGCTTACACGCTTGAGTTGACAGGTAAGTATGATCTCTGTTTTGTGTTAAATCTTCCTGACTTGTTCTGTTTCTTTTCAGCGCCTTGGATTCGAGGACGAATCCTTTCCAACCAGGAGGGAATGATGAGGATATCTAGAGCTAAAACAGCACACATTATGAGTCAGAAAGATGGACGCCAATTGGAAGCTCACGCCTTGGAGCAAAATGGAGGAAATGTGCGATTTGCAACTCTTCTAAATATCTTTGAAGAAGAGGCGCAAATTATCAAGTACTCATGAAGAAGAAGGCTGTTTCTTGAAGTCTTGAAGATGCCGGGAGGTTCTTGGACTTAAAAGAAACAAATAAATAAAGTTCCCTACATTGGGCCGACCCAAAACTCATGGACCAGCCCACAGTTTCGGCCAGCCCAAGGAGCAGCATGAAGCCGCACGGCCAAGCCCACAAGAGCAAAGCCCACACGGCTAAATTATTAGTTAGGGTTCTTTTTCTTTTAATAAATTAATTAAGTCTTTTATTCTTTTAGTTAGTTTCCAAAAAGGGTTTCTTTATTTTTTGGGAGTAGGATTTTTATTCTTTTCCTACTTGTTTTATAATTAGCTTTCCTTCTTGATTTAGGAGATGTAATTTTCGGCAATCACCCTTTTATGAGGTGACCGAAATTTAGTTACATTTTCTTACCATTCCTACTTCTTTCCGGGTTTGGTAATTATACTTGGAATTAACCTCTTGGTTAATTTCCAATTCTAATTCTTTTCTTTTTCTACTTTTTGTATTAAAATTCGGCCACCCTCACCTATAAATAGGTGACCGAATTCATCAAATAAAGACAGTGTATTTCAGATCATAAACTTAGTGTTTGAAGTACCTCCTTTTATTACTTTATGTATTTGCATGTCGTAGTTTACATAATTGCATGAAGCTTAGCCAATTAGGTTCTTGCTCTGCCTAGTTGTTCGCATGTTTCACACCTCTTTTCTTGCACTTGGTTCGAATTTATAAACAAATTGGTCAGGATAGTTTTTCCCTTGTTTTATCAATTCCGAACGTGAGTTTTTGTAAGAGCTTGTCACTTAATCACAAGGTCCTTGGCAACATTATCCGCATGTGTACAACCGTCCACATCATCAAGTGTTAGACAGCAATCATGATGTATTTGTTTTAGTCTGTAAAGATAACTGTGCTAACCCTGACGATATCCCTCGGGATATCCCTACAGAAGTCAATTCTTTGTTGCAGGAATTCGCTGATGTATTTCCAGACAAGTTGCCGCAGGGTCTGCCGCCACTTCGAGGAATTGAACATCAGATTGACTTCATCCCTGGTGCGCCTATACCAAATCGCCCTGCGTACAAAGCAAATCCGGAGGAAACAAAGGAGCTGCAAGCGCAAATCGAGAAGCTATTGGCGCATGGTCAGGTAAGGCAATCCCTAAGTCCTTGTGTTGTACCTGTCATTCTAGTTCCTAAGAAAGAAGGTACATGGAGAATGTGTATGGATTGTAGAGCTGTGAATAAGATAACAATCAAGTATAGGCATCCTATCCCTAGGCTTGATGACATGTTAGAAGATTTGCATGGTTCTACTGTTTATACAAAAATAGATCTAACACAGGGCTATCATCAAATTCGCATGAGGGAGGGGGATGAATGGAAAACAGCTTTTAAAACTAAATTAGGTTTATATGAGTGGTTAGTCATGCCCTTTGGTCTCACAAATGCACCTAGTACTTTCATGAGATTAATGAATCATGTGCTTAGAAAGTTTATAGGTAAATTTGTTGTTGTGTATTTTGATGATATCTTGATCTATTCCAGAGATTATAATTAGCATATTGAACATCTTCGTTTGGTTTTAAATGAATTACGTGCTAATCAGTTATATGCCAAGATGCAAAAGTGTACCTTTTGTGTTTCGGAGGTTATTTTTCTTGGTTTTGTAGTCTCTGCAGATGGTGTCAAAGTTGATGATGCCAAGGTGAAGGCCATTAGGGATTGGCCGCAGCCAACTTCAGCCGCCCAGGTTCGACCGGTCATTCCATGGATTGGCTGGGTTCTACAGGCGGTTTGTGAAAGATTTCTCAACTAAAGCAGCACCTCTCAATGAACTCTGCAAGAAGAACACGCCATTTGTGTGGGGGCCAGCTCAGGAAAAAGCTTTTACTAGTTTAAAGCATGATCTCACTCATGCACCTGTTTTAGCATTACCTAATTTTGATAAAGTGTTTGAACTAATGTGTGATGCATCAGGTGTTGGAATTGGCGCAGTGTTAATGCAGGAGAAGAAACCTATCGCCTTTTTCAGTGAGAAGCTAAAAGGGCTGCCTTAAATTATCCTACATATGATAAGAGCTCTATGCTGTTGTCCGTGCTTTTGAAACGTGGTCACATTATTTGATGTTAAGGAATTTGTTGTTCATAGTGATCATGAGTCTCTTAAGCACTTAAAAGGACAAAATAAGTAAATAGAGTCATGCAATGGGTTAACTTTATTGAATCTTTTCCTTATATTATTAAGTATAAGAAGGTAAGGATAATTTAGTTGCTGACGCTCTATCTCGCAGGTATGAAATGCTGACAATTCTTGATCATACATTGTTAGGTTTCGCATACCTCAAGGATTTGTATGCTTTTGATGTTGATTTTTCTGTGTTATAAAGCATGTGAGTCTGGTGCATTCCAAAAGTACTTTAGACAGGATGGTTTTCTGTTTAAGGAAAATAGGTTATGCTTCCCTCGTAGTTCCACTAGGGAATACTGGTTCGTGAGCTTATAGTGGGGGGCTTATCGGTCATTTTGGTGTGCATAAAACACTTGAACTGTTGCATGAACACTTTTATTGGCCACATATGCGCAAAGATGTACAGAATGTTTGCTCTCGATGCATTAATTGTTTGCAAGCTAAATATACTTCTAAGCCCCATGGACTTTACACGCCTTTACCTGTACCTTCTGTACCTTGGACTGACATTTCTATGGATTTCATCTTAGGTCTCCCAAGGACGCAGAAAGGTAATGATTCATTATTTGTCGTTGTTGATCGTTTCTCTAAAATGGCGAATTTCATTCCTTGCAAGAAATCAGATGATGCCAGACATGTAGCTGAGTTATTCTTTCAAGGCATTGTTCGGCTACATGGAATTCCGAGAACAATTGTCTCAGATCGCGACGTCAAATTCTTGAGTTATTTTTGGAAGACTTTGTGGTCCCGCCTCAGCACAAAACTTTTGTTTTCGACTACAAGTCATCCACAGACGGATGGTCAGACGGAAGTCACCAACCGAACAGTTGGCAACCTCCTCAGAGCGTTGATTCAGAAGAACCTCAAGCGTTGGGAAGATATCTTGCCGGTTTGCAGAGTTTGCATACACCGAACCAAGCACTCCTCAACAGGGTTCTGTCCATTTGAAGTTGCCTACGGCTTACACCTTTGACGGTGATGGATCTCATCCTTTGCCGCCCAAAGAACAAGTCAATCCAGACGGTGCGAAGAAAGCTGAAGCAGTACAATGCATACATGCTAAAGTTCGAGCTAATCTGGAGAAGACTTATGCCAAAGCCGCCGCCAATGCAAACCAACGGTCCAAGGCTGTGAACTTCGAACCAGGCGACTGGGTTTGGGTTCACATGAGGAAGGAACGATTCCCTGCAGCAAGAAGGACCAAACTCCATCCAAGGGGCGATGGACCTTTTCAGATCGTTTCCAAGATTGTGCCTAACACCTACAAGCTCGACTTACCAGGTGAGTATGGTGTTAGTTCTTCCTTTAATGTTGCTGACTTGTCTCCTTTTGTTGACGACCAAGTTGCTGATTTGAGGACAAATCCTTTTCAACCGGGAGGGGATGATGGCTGGCATCCAAAGTCACACGCGCAAAGTCACCTACAAGTGATGCCGGAGAAGCTGAGGAGGATGTTCGAGTTCTACATAGAGGTCCTACGATGCTTCAGGATCCAAGTCCATACCAGAGGGATCCACTTGTAGACATCACTGGGCCCATGACCAGAAGCAGAGTGAAGAAGGTTCGAGACGCACTCAACAACCTTGTTCAAGCTTGCCATCAGGATGCTCAACTGATTGTAGAAGCACACGCCTTGGAGCAAAATGGAGGAAATGTGCAAATTGCGAATCTTCTACACATCTTTGAAGAGGAAGCGCAATTCACGAAGTCCAAATGAAGAAGAAGGTTGTTTCTTGAAGTCCTGAAGATGCCGGGAGGATATTGGACTTAAAAGAAACAAATTAATAAAGTTCCCTACAGTTTGGGCCGACCCAAAACTCATGGACCAGCCCACAAGTTTTCGGCCAGCCCAAGGAGTGCACAAGGGAAGCCGCATGGCCCATCCAAGGAGAAAAGCCCACACGGCCAGTCCAAGGAGAAGCCACACGGTTTTAGGGATTTTTCAGATTTTAATTAAGTTATTTTATTTTTAGTTAGTTTCCAAAAAGGGTTTCCTTATTCTTTTTGGAAGTAGGAGTTTTATTCTTTTCTTGATTTTAGTTACAAATTCGGCTACCTCATGTTTAAGGTAAAACCGAATTCTTGTTGCCTTTTCTTACCATTCCTACTTCTTTCCAGGTTTGGTAATTGTACAAGAAATTAACCTCTTGGTTAATTTCCTCTTCTAATTCTTTTCTTTTTCTACTTCTTGTACTGATTTTCGGCCATCCCTTCTCCTATATAAAGGGGCCGAAACTTCAATAATAATTAGAGTATTTCAGATCATAAACTTAGTGTTTGAAGTACCTCCTTTTATTGCTTTATGTATTTGCATGTCGTAGTTTACATAATTGCATGAAACTTAGCCAATTAGGTTCTTGCTCTGCCTAGTTGTTCGCATGTTTCACACCTCTTTTCTTGCACTTGGTTCGAATTTCTAAACAAGTTGTCAGGATAGTTTTTTCCTTTGTTTTAAAAATCCGAACGTGAGTTAAAGGTTTTTTGTAAGAGCTGTCACTTAATCACAAGGTCCTTGGCAACATTATCCGCATGTGTACAACCGTCCACATCAATAACGCCATCAACGCCTCTGCAATCCATCAGCAATGTCACCTGCCACAAATGCTCAGGGCGTGGCCACTACATGCACGGTTGCCCTAACATCCGAAAGGTCTTATTGGGGCAAGATGGTGAGTACATTTCAAAAGATGAGGAAGAAGATGATCAAACTGTTGACCCCTTACAGGAGTTAACTGACAGCACTCCGTCTGCACCAGTGGAGCAATTCGAGTTCATAGAGGAAGATCCCAATCAGAACTTGGTTACTCGCACTCTGATTACAGCTGCTGTCCAGGACACATCTCAACGGACAAACATCTTCCACGCCAGAACTAAGGTAAATGGAAAGTTGTGTGTTCTGATAATTGATGGAGGGAGTTGCACGAATGTAGCTAGCGAATATATGGTTGAAAAGCTGAAGCTCCCTATTATCAATCATCCATGTCCTTATCAGCTACAATGGCTCAACAGCTCAGACGGCTACAGAGTCACCAAGCAGGTAAGCGTACCATACGCTATCGGTAAGTTCGAATCCACTGTTTTATGTGATGTTCTGCCAATGGAGGCTTGTCACATTCTACTCGGACGACCATGGCTCTTTGACCTGAAGGCAACACATGATGGAGTCGCCAACACTTACTCGGTCTGCCAGGCGGGCAAGATCCACACGTTCCTCCCTATGCCGCCCAATGAAGTGCGATCCGAAGCCATTCGCATGAAGGAAGCCATCGCAAAGTGGGAAGCTGAAAAGCGCCAAGAAAAGGGTAAGGGGAAAGAACTTGTAAAGGGTAGTAAGGCGAACTCTGATAAGCCTACACAGGAAGAAGTTAAAGGTAGCTGTTTCGTTACAGTAGGGGAAATAGGACAGGTGTTAGATAGCAAAGATGATGTACTAGTTTTAGTATGTAAAGATAATTGTGCTAACCCTGACGATATCCCTCGGGATATCCCTATAGAAGTCGATTCTTTGTTTCAGGAATTCAACGATGTTTTTCCAGAAGAGCTGCCGCAGGGATTGCCACCTCTACGCGGAATTGAACATCAACTCGACTTCATAACTGGCGCACCTATTCCAAATCGACCTGCCTACAAAGCAAATCCGGAGGAGACAAAGGAGTTGCAAAAGCAGATCGACAAGCTTTTGGCTAACGGTCAGGTAAGGGAATCTCTAAGTCCTTGTGCTGTACCTGTAATTCTGGTCCCTAAGAAAGATGGTACATGGAGAATGTGTGTTGATTGTAGAGCTATCAATAAGATAACAATCAAGTATAGGCATCCTATCCCCAGGCTTGATGACATGTTAGAAGATTTGATGAGGGCATCCCAAGTCAACATCACGCAACAAGTCAACCCACAAGTGATTCCGGAGAAGCTGAGGAGCAGGTTCGAGTTCTACATCGAGGCCCAACAATGGTTCAGGATCCAAGCCCATATCAGAGGGATCCACTTGTAGACATCACTGGCCCATGACCAGAAGCAGAGCGAAGAAGGTGCGAGAAGCTCTCAACAACCTTGTTCAAGCTTGCCATCAAGATGCCCAGCTGATTGTAGAAGCCCACGCCTTGGAGCAAAATGGAGGAAATGTGCAATTTGCAACTCTTCTAACTATCTTGGAAGAAGAGGCGCAAATCATCACATCTTAATCAAGAAGAAGGCTGTTTCTTGAAGTCTTGAAGAAGCCGGGAGGTTCTTGGACTTAGAAGAAACTAAATAATAAAGTTCCCTACCAATTAGGCCGACCCAAAAACTCATGGACCAGCCCACAAGTTTTTGGCCAGCCCAAGGAGTAGCATGAAGCCGCACGGCCCAATCCAAGGAGAAGAGTCAACACGGCCAACCAAGGAAAAAGCCACACGGCTTAGGGTTTAATTTTCAGATTTTAATTAAGTTATTTTATTTTTAGTTAATTTCCAAAAAGGGTTTCCTTATTCTTTTTGGAAGTAGGATTTTTATTCTTTTCCTACTTGCTTTCTAATTAGCTTTCCTTCTTGATTTAGGAGATGTAATTTTCGGCAATCACCCTTTTGAGGTGACCGAAATTTAGTTACCTTTTCTTACCATTCCTACTTCTTTCCGGTTTGGTAATTGTACAAGGAATTAACCTCTTGGTTAATTTCCAATTCTAATTCTTTTCTTTCCTACTTTTTGTATTAAAATTCGGCCAACCTCACCTATAAATAGGTGACCGAATTCATCAAATAAAGTTAGAGTATTTTCAGATCAAAAACTTAGTGTTTGAGATACCTCATTTTATTGCTTTATGTATTTGCATGTTGTAGTTTACATAATTGCATGAAACTTAGCCTTTTAGGTTCTTGCTTAACCTAATTGTTCGCATGTTTCACACCTCTTTTCTTGCACTTGGTTCGAATTCATAAACAAATTGGTCAGGATAGTTTATCCCTTGTTTTATCAATTCCGGACGTAAGTTAAAGGTTTGTACGAGCTTGTCACTTAATCACAAGGTCCTTGGCAACATTATCCGCATGTGTACAACCGTCCACATCAATTGGTATCAGAGCTAAGGAGTGGTTTCGTGACCGGAGGAGATCAACCGATCAAATCCTTTTTCCAGGTGTTTTCTTTTCCTTGTTAATCTTGATTGTTCTTGAAATTCTTGGAATCGAATTCATCTTCTCGGGGGGGAAAATTTTTTTTTTTCTTCCAGCTTAAAATTGCGATTTTGTGTATTGTTTTTCCATCTTTAAAATCGCAAATTTTCTTAAAATTCGGATACCCTTGCTGCAATTTTTGAAATTAAAATCGGACCTCAGTTTTCACATTCGGGTTTCGGTTTTTCATGACACTAGGGTTTCGGGTTTTCCATCGCTAATTCACGCGACCTAAGCTTTTGTTTGCTTGGTTTTTGCGACACTTTCTACCCTTCTTTTGGTGCTGATTTTGCTGAAAATTGTGAGTTTTGCGGTTGATGTTAAGCAGCTCACTTGTTTGCGCATTGTAAAATTGCATGCTATAAGTTTTGGATACTTTCTTTTGAATTCTTGATTTTGTATCCTTGTGCTGCTAAGATTATCCCTGGGATTAGGCTAGTAAATTGAAAAAATTATTTTTGCTGGCCCTAGGGTTTTCGTAATTGAAATCGCATATTGCTAGAAAGTTGGTACTGTTTTCGGCCATTAGGGGGTATTAATTTCGCAAATTAGGTACTGTTTTGCATATTAGAAGCCTTGATAATTTGTGGGGATTGGTTTCTTGTTTCAACTCTGCTAATTTTTCTTTGCTTCTATTCACCTTGAATTGCCCTGCTTTCAATTGCCTTCTTTATCTTTTCGTGTGACCTATACATTAGATCTTAATTATAGTTTGGATTTTGTCATCGTGCACACTCATCTTTTCTGAAATTTGAGGGCTTAACCCCGAAATTTCCTATTGTGTACTTCATATCTGAACTATATTACATAAATATCATTTTACGAAAAGATTTTTCAAAACAGAACCAAGTGTGGTTTTTGCGAAAATTTTTGCTTCTTTCTTAAGTGTCATTGCTTTTGTGTGAATTGCTGCTTGCCTGATACATTTATCAATACCGGGAGGTTTGAGTGGTAAAAGGCTTGAGTGCACATCTTATACAGGGCGCCACCCTAGAGCGATACACGGGGTTTGTGTGTAGGTATTAGGTGGGAAACACTTGGGGGAATAAGGGGGTAAGGTTATTTCTCACTTTTCCTTATTCTTAGCAGACAGGTTTTCGCTTTCTTTTATCCAATGTCAGGTGGAGGTGCTCCTAACCCTATGGGAAATGAGCAAATCCTGGCTGCGATTGCGTAACTCTCCGCGCGATTCGCTACACTCACGGAGGAAGTCGCCGAACTCAGGACAGAACGGGACCAGAGGCGCACAGACTCAGACGACGAGCCGGCCGGTCCAGGCACCAACGCCGTAGACCAGCCATTCGCAGGCCTCAGTCAGTGCAAAACTACCGTTCCACCCTTTGCCGGAGGCACGAATCCAGAGGACTATCTCGACTGGGAGATGAAGATGGAGCGCATTTTTGAACTTCATGTGATCCCGGAACACAAGAAAGTCCAACTTGCAGTGGTCCATTTCACCGACTATGCCCTAATCTGGTGGAATCAACAGCAGGACCAGCGCAGGAATACGCGCCCCATGCGTGCCCGCGCACCGCCTCTCTCTTGGTTTGATTTGACTACTTCTATGCGTAGGACTTTTGTATCGTATTACTATTTCAGAGAATTGTATAAGAAATTACATACTCTTGTACAAGGTTCTATGACTATAGATGAATACTATAGAAAACTAGAGATGGCAAAAATTAGGGCTAATGTACAGGAAGATGAGCCCGCATCTATGGCTCGTTTTCTTAGTGGTTTAAACAGGGGTATTGCTTTAGCTGTGGAACTGCAGAATGCTACAACGCTAACAGACATGCTGCATAAAGCTCGAGTTATGGAGGAGTATCTGAAGTCCGTTCCACCAGTCCGGACACCTACCAGCGCCCCACCAGCCTGGCGCAAGAATCCGGCCTATTCGCCACCAGCAAGGAGGCCGATCATGTCTGAACGCAAGGCCATAGTCCCTGTTGCCACTGCCACTTCTTCTTCATCCCAGCAGAAAACGCCATCAACTCCCAGGCAGTCTATCAGCAACGTTACCTGCCACAAGTGCTCAGGCCGTGGCCACTACATGCGTGACTGTCCCAACATCCGGAAGGTATTATTGGGCCAAGATGGTGAGTACATATCAGAATCCGATGAAGAGGAGCCAATCGTTGACCCTATAAAGGAGTTAACTGACAGCACTCCGTCAGAACCTGTGGAGCAGTTCGAATTTCTTGAAGAAGATCCATCTCAAAACTTGGTTACTCGCACTCTGACTACAGCTGCTGTCCCAGACACGTCCCAGAGGACAAACATCTTCCATGCCCGCACAAAGGTAAATGGAAAGTTATGTGTTCTGATTATTGATGGAGGGAGTTGTACTAATGTTGCTAGTGAGTATATGGTTGATAAGTTGCACCTCCCTGTCATCAATCATCCACGTCCTTATCGGCTTCAATGGCTAGACAGCTCAGACGGCTAGTGAGTCACAAAGCAGGTAAGCGTACCATACGCTATCGGTAAGTTCGAATCCACGGTTTTATGTGATGTTCTGCCAATAGAGGCTTGTCACATTCTACTCGGACGACCATGGCTCTTTGACCTGAAGGCAACACATGATGGGGTCGCCAACACCTACTCAGTCTGCCAGGAGGGCAAGATCCACACATTCCTACCCATGCCACCGGCTGAAGTGCGATCAAAAGCTGTTCGTATGAAGGAGTCACTCGCAAATTGGGAAGCTGAAAGGTGCCAAGCGAAGGGTAAAGGGAAAGAAATTGTTGTAAATGGTAGTACGGCGAACTCTGATAAGCCTGATCAGGACAAAGTTAGGAGTAGTTGTTTTGCAACGAGAGGAGAGATAGGTCAAGTGTTAGACAGCAATGATGATGTATTTGTTTTAGTCTGTAAAGATAATTGTGCTAACCCTGACGATATCCCTACAGAAGTCAATTCTTTGTTGCAGGAATTTGCTGATGTCTTTCCAGACGAGTTGCCGCAGGGTCTGCCGCCACTTCGAGGTATTGAGCATCAGATTGACTTCATCCCTGGCGCGCCTATACCAAATCGCCCTGCATACAAGGCAAATCCTGAGGAAACAAAGGAGTTGCAGGCGCAAATTGAGAAGCTATTGGCGCATGGTTAGGTAAGGGAATCTGTCAGTCCTTGTGCTGTACCTGTTATTCTAGTCCCTAAGAAAGAAGGTACATGGAGAATGTGTATGGATTGTAGAGCAGTCAATAAGATAACAATCAAGTATAGGCACCCTATCCCTAGGCTTGATGACATGTTAGAAGATTTGCATGGTTCTACTGTTTATACCAAAATAGATCTCACACAGGGCTATCATCAAATTCGCATGAGGAGAGGGATGAATGGAAAACTGCTTTTAAACTAAATTTGGTTTATATGAGTGGTTAGTCATGCCCTTTGGTCTCAGACATGCACCTAGTACTTTCATGAGTTAATGAATCATGTGCTTAGAAAGTTTATAGGTAAATTTGTTGTTGTGTATTTTGATGATATCTTGATCTATTCCAGAGATTATGATTCGCATATTGAACATCTTCGTTTGGTTTTAATTGAATTGCGTGCTAATCAATTATATGCCAAGATGCAAAAGTGTACCTTTTGTGTTTCGGAGGTTGTTTTTCTTGGTTTTGTAGTCTCTGCAGATGGTGTCAAAGTTGATGATGCCAAGGTGAAGGACATTAGGGATTGGCCGCAGCCAACTTCGGCCGCCCAGGTTCGGTCATTCCATGGATTGGCTGGATTCTACAGGCGGTTTGTCAAAGATTTCTCCACTAAAGCCGCGCCCCTCAATGAACTCTGCAAGAAGAACACGCCATTTGTGTGGGGGCCAGCTCAGGAAAAAGCTTTTACTAGTTAAAGCATGATCTCACTCATGCACCTGTTTTAGCATTACCTGATTTTGATAAAGTGTTTGAACTAATGTGTGATGCATCAGGTGTTGGAATTGGCGCAGTACTAATGCAGGAGAAGAAGCCTATCGCCTTTTTTAGTGAGAAACTAAAGGGGCTGCCTTAAATTATCCTACATATGATAAGGAGCTCTATGCTGTTGTCCGTGCTTTTGAAACGTGGTCACATTATTTGATGTATAAGGAATTTGTTGTTCATAGTGATCATGAGTCCCTAAAACACTTAAAGGGACAGAATAAATTAAATGGACGTCATGCTAAATGGGTTAATTTTATTGAGTCTTTTCCTTACATTATTAAGTATAAGAAAGGTAAAGATAATTTAGTTGCTGACGCTCTATCTCGCAGGTATGAAATGCTAGCAATTTTAGATCATACTTTGTTAGGTTTCGCATACCTCAAGGATTTGTATGCTTTTGATGTTGATTTTGCTGATGTGTATAAAGCATGTGAATCTGGTGCATTCCAAAAGTACTTTAGACAGGATGGTTTTCTGTTTAGGGAAAATAGGTTGTGCATCCCTCGTAGTTCCACTAGGGAATTACTGGTTCGTGAAGCTCATAGTGGGGGGCTTATGGGTCATTTTGGTGTGCATAAAACACTTGAACTGTTGCATGAACACTTTTATTAGCCGCATATGCGCAAAGATGTACAGAATGCTTGCTCTCGATGCATTAATTGTTTGCAAGCTAAATCTACTTCTAAACCCCATGGACTTTACACGCCATTACCTATCCCTTCTGTGCCCTAGATTGACATTTCTATGGATTTTATTTTAGGGCTTCCAAGGACGCAGAAAGGTAATGATTCTTGCAGGAAATCAGATGATGCCAGACATGTAGCTGAGTTGTTCTTTCAAGGTATTGTTCGGCTACATGGAATTCTGAGAACCATAGTCTCAGATCGCGACGTCAAATTCTTGAGTTATTTTTGGAAGACTTTGTGGTCCCGCCTAGGCACAAAACTGTTGTTTTCGACTACAAGTATCCACAGACGGATGGTCAGACGGAAGTCACCAACCGCACCGTTGGCAACCTACTCAGAGCATTGATTCAGAAGAACCTCAAGCGTTGGGAAGACATCTTGCCGGTTGCAGAGTTTGCCTACAACCGAACCAAGCACTCCTCACAGGGTTCTGTCCATTTGAAGTTGCTTACGGCTTTACTCCCTTGACGGTGATGGATCTCATTCCTTTGCCGCCCAAAGAACAAGTCAATCCAGACGGTGCGAAGAAAGCTGAAGCAGTGCAACGCATACATGCTAAAGTTCGAGCTAATCTGGAGAAGACTTATGCCAAAGCTGCCGCAAATGCAAACCAACGGCGCAAGGCTGTGAATTTCGAACCAGGTGACTGGGTTTGGGTTCACATAAGCAAGGAACGATTCCCTGCAGCAAGAAGGACCAAACTCCATCCAAGGGGCGATGGACCTTTTCAGATCGTTTCCAAAATTGGGCCTAACGCCTACAAGCTCGACTTACCAGGTGAGTATGGTTTTAGTTCTTCCTTTAATGTTGCTGACTTGTCTCCTTTTGTTGATGAACAGGTTGCTGATTTGAGGACAAATCCTTTTCAACCGGGAGGGGATGATGAGGGCATCCCAAGTCAACATCACGCAACAAGTCAACCTACAAGTGATTCTGGAGAAGCTGATGAGGAGGTTCGAGTTCTACATCGAGGCCCAACAATGCTTCAGGATCCAAGCCCATATCAGAGGGATCCACTTGTAGACATCACTGGGCCCATGACCAGAAGCAGAGTGAAGAAGGTGCGAGAAGCTCTCAACAACCTTGTTCAAGCTTGCCATCAAGATGCCCAGCTGATTGTAGAAGCCCACGCCTTGGAGCAAAATGGAGGAAATGTGCAATTTGCAACTCTTCTAACTATCTTGGAAGAAGAGGAGCAAATCATCACATCTTAATCAAGAAGAAGGCTGTTTCTTGAAGTCTTGAAGAAGCCGGGAGGTTCTTGGTCTTAGAAGAAACTAAATAATAAAGTTCCCTGCCAATTGGGCTGACCCAAAAACTCATGGACCAGCCCACAAGTTTTCGGCCAGCCCAAGGAGTAGCATGAAGCCGCACGGCCCAATCCAAGGAGAAGAGTCAACACGGCCAACCAAGGAAAAAGCCACACGGCTTAGGGTTTAATTTTCAGATTTTAATTAAGTTATTTTATTTTTAGTTAATTTCCAAAAAGGGTTTCCTTATTCTTTTTGGAAGTAGGATTTTTATTCTTTTCCTACTTGCTTTCTAATTAGCTTTCCTTCTTGATTTAGGAGATGTAATTTTCGGCAATCACCCTTTTATGAGGTGACCGAAATTTAGTTACCTTTTCTTACCATTCCTACTTCTTTCCGGGTTTGGTAATTGTACAAGGAATTAACCTCTTGGTTAATTTCCAATTCTAATTCTTTTCTTTTCCTACTTTTTGTATTAAAATTCGGCCACCCTCACCTATAAATAGGTGACCGAATTCATCAAATAAAGTTAGAGTATTTTCAGATCAAAAACTTAGTGTTTGAGATACCTCCTTTTATTGCTTTATGTATTTGCATGTTGTAGTTTACATAATTGCATGAAACTTAGCCTTTTAGGTTCTTTCTCAACCTAATTGTTCGCATGTTTCACACCTCTTTTCTTGCACTTGGTTCGAATTCATAAACAAATTGGTCAGGATAGTTTATCCCTTGTTTTATCAATTCCGGACGTAAGTTAAAGGTTTGTACGAGCTTGTCACTTAATCACAAGGTCCTTAGCAACATTATCCGCATGTGTACAACCGTCCACATCAAGATTTGTATGGTTCAATAATTTACACTAAAATAGATCTTACACAGGGCTATCATCAAATTCGCATGAGGGAGGGGGATGAATGGAAAACTGCTTTTAAAACTAAATTTGGTTTGTATGAGTGGTTAGTCATGCCCTTCGGCCTAACAAATGCACCTAGTACTTTTATGAGATTAATGAATCATGTGCTTAGAAAGTTCATAGGGAAATTTGTTTTGGTTTATTTTGATGATATTCTGATCTATTCAAGAGACCTGAAATCGCATGTTGAGCATCATCGCTTGGTTTTGATTGAATTGCGTGCTAATCAATTGTATGCCAAGATGCAAAAATGTACTTTTTGTGTTTCGGAAGTTGTTTTTCTCGGTTTTGTAGTCTCTAAAGATGGTGTCAAAGTTGACGACGCCAAGGTGAAAGCCATTAGGGAGTGGCCCACACCAACCTCGGCCGCACAGGTAAGATCTTTCCACGGTTTGGCTGGATTTTACCGACGGTTTGTGAAGGATTTTTCCACCAAAGCAGCGCCTCTCAATGACTTGTGCAAAAAGAATGTTCCATTCGTGTGGGGGTAGGCTCAGGAAAACGCCTTTACTGTTCTTAAGCATGATCTCACTCATGCACCTGTTTTAGCATTACCTGATTTTGATAAAGTGTTTGAACTAATGTGTGATGCATCAGGTATTGGAATTGGCGCAGTCTTAATGCAGGAACGCAAGCCAATCGCCTTTTTCAGTGAGAAGTTAAAAGGGGCTGCCTTGAATTATCCAACTTACGATAAGGAGCTCTATGCAGTGCTCCGCGCATTTCAAACTTGGTCACATTATTTAATGGGCAAGGAATTTGTTGTACAC
>CM028755.1:21219788-21323852 GCA_016801395.1 Leptodermis oblonga | reverse complement strand
ATTTGGCGTCCATCTTTCTGACTCCTAATACGTGCTGTTTTAGCTCTGGATATCCTCATCACATTGCTTTTGTATGAATTGCTGCTTGCTTGATACATTTATCAATACCGGGAGTTTGAGTGGTAAAAGGCTTGAGTGCACATCTTATACAGGGTGCCACCCTAGAGCGATACACGGGGTTTGTGTGTAGCTATTAGGTGGGAAACACTTGGGGGAATAAGGGGGTAAGGATATTTCTCACTTTTCCTTATTCTTAGCAGACAGATTTTCGCTTCTTTATCCAATGTCAGGTGGAGGTGCTCCTAACCCTATGGGAAACGAGCAAATCCTGGCTGCGATTGCGCAACTCTCTGCGCGATTCGCTACACTCACGGAGGAAGTCGCCGAACTCAGGACAGAATGGGACCAGAGGCGCACAGACTCAGACGACGAGCCGGCCGGTCCAGGCCCCAACGCCGCAGACTAGCCATTCGCAGGCCTCAGTCAGTGCAAGACAACCGTTCCGCCCTTTGCCGGAGGCACGAATCCAGAGGACTATCTCGACTGGGAGATGAAGATGGAGCGCATTTTTGAACTTCATGCGATCCCGGAACACAAGAAAGTCCAACTAGCAGTGGTCCATTTCACCGACTATGCCCTAATTTGGTGGAATCAACAGCAGGACCAGCGCAGGAATACGCGACCAATGCGTGCCCGCGCACCGCCTCTCTCTTGGTTTGATTTGACTACTTTAATGCGTAGAACTTTTGTACCTGATTACTATTTTAGAGAATTGTATAGGAAATTACATACTCTTGTACAAGGTTCTATGTCTGTAGATGAGTACTATAGAAAATTAGAGATGGCAAAACTTAGGGCTAATGTACAGGAAGATGAGCCCGCATCTATGGCTCGTTTTCTTAGTGGTTTAAACAGGGATATTGCTTTAGCTGTTGAATTGCAGAATGCTACGACGCTGACAGACATGCACAAGGCTCGGGTTATGGAGGAGTATCTGAAGTCCGTTCCACCAGTCCGGACACCTACCAGCGCCCCACCAGCCTGGCGCAAGAATCCGACCTACTCGCCACCAGCTAGGAGGCCGACCATGTCTGAACGCAAGGCCATAGTCCCTGTTGCCACCGCCACTTCTTCTTCATCCCAGCAGAAAACGCCATCAACTCCCAGGCAGTCTATCAGCAACGTTACTTGCCACAAGTGTTCAGGCCGTGGCCACTACATGCGTGACTGTCCAACATCCGGAAGGTATTATTGGGCCAAGATGGTGAGTACATATCAGAATCCGATGAAGAGGAACCAACCGTTGACCCTACAAAGGAGTTAACTGACAGCACTCCGTCAGAACCTGTGGAGCAGTTCGAATTTCTAGAAGAAGATCCATCTCAGAACTTGGTTACTCGCACTCTGACTACAGCTGCTGTCCCGGACACGTCCCAGAGGACAAACATCTTCCATGCCCGCACAAAGGTAAATGGAAAGTTATGTGTTCTGATTATTGATGGAGGGAGTTGTACTAATGTTGCTAGTGAGTATATGGTGGATAAGCTGCGCCTCCCTGTCATCAATCATCCACGTCCTTATCGGCTTCAATGGCTCGACAGCTCAGACGGCTACAGAGTCACAAAGCAGGTGAGCGTACCATACGCTATCGGTAAGTTCGAATCCACGGTTTTATGTGATGTTCTGCCAATGGAGGCTTGTCACATTCTACTCAGACGACCATGGCTCTTTGACCTGAAGGCAATACATAATGGGGTCGCCAACACTTACTCGGTCTGCCAGGAGGGCAAGATCCACACATTCCTACCCATGCCGCCGGCTGAAGTGTGATCAGAAGCTGTTCGTATGAAGGAGTCACTCGCAAATTGGGAAGCCGAAAGGCGCCAAGCGAAGGGTAAGGGGAAAGAATATGTAAAGGGTAGTCAGGCGAACTCTGATAAGCCTGATCAGGATAAAGTTAGGAGTAGCTGTTTTGCAACGAGAGGAGAGATAGGTCAAGTGTTAGACAGCAATGATGATGTATTTGTTTTAGTCTGTAAGGATAACTGTGCTAACCCTGACGATATCCCTCGGGATATCCCTACAGAAGTCAATTCTTTGTTGCAGGAATTTGCTGATGTCTTTCCAGACGAGTTGCCGCAGGGTCTGCCGCCACTTCGAGGCATTGAACATCAGATTGACTTCATCCCTGGCGCGCCTATACCAAATCGCCCTGCGTACAAAGCAAATCCGGAGGAAACGAAGGAGCTGCAGGCGCAAATTGAGAAGCTATTGGCGCATGGTCAGGTAAGGGAATCTCTAAGTCCTTGTGCTGTACCTGTTATTCTAGTCCCTAAGAAAGAAGGTACATGGAGAATGTGTATGGATTGTAGAGCAGTAAATAAGATAACAATCAAGTATAGGCACCCTATCCCTAGGCTTGATGACATGTTAGAAGATTTGCATGGTTCTACTGTTTATACGAAAATAGATCTAACACAGGGCTATCATCAAATCCGCATGAAGGAGGGGGATGAATGGAAAACTGCTTTTAAGACTAAATTTGGTTTGTATGAGTGGTTAGTCATGCCCTTTGGACTCACAAATGCACCTAGTACTTTCATGAGGTTAATGAATCATGTGCTTAGAAAGTTTATAGGTAAATTTGTTGTTGTGTATTTTGATGATATCTTGATCTATTCCAGGGATTATAATTCGCATATTGAACATCTTCGTTTGGTTTTAATTGAATTACATGCTAATCAGTTATATGCCAAGATGCAAAAGTGTACCTTTTGTGTTTCGGAGGTTGTTTTTCTTGGTTTTGTAGTCTCTGCAGATGGTGTCAAAGTTGATGATGCCAAGGTGAAGGCCATTAGGGATTGGCCGCAGCCAACATCGGCCGCCCAGGTTCGGTCATTCCATGGATTGGCTGGGTTCTACAGGCGGTTTGTAAAAGATTTCTCCACTAAAGCCGCGCCCCTCAATAATCTCTGCAAGAAGAACACGCAATTTGTGTGGGGGCCAGCTCAGGAAAAAGCTTTTACTACTTTAAAGCATGATCTCACTCATGCACCTGTTTTAGCATTACCTTATTTTGATAAAGTGTTTGAACTAATGTGTGATGCATCAGGTGTTGGAATTGGCGCAGTGTTAATGCAGGAGAAGAAGCCTATCGCCTTTTTCAGTGAGAAGCTAAAAGGGGCTGCCTTAAATTATCCTACATATGATAAGGAGCTCTATGCTGTTGTCCGTGCTTTTGAAACGTGGTCACATTATTTGATGTCTAAGGAATTTGTTGTTCATAGTGATCATGAATCTCTTAAGCACTTAAAGGGACAAAATAAGTTAAATAGACGTCATGCAAAGTGGGTTAATTTTATTGAGTCTTTTCCTTACATTATTAAGTATAAGAAAGGTAAAGATAATTTAGTTGCTGACGCTCTATCTCGCAGGTATGAAATGCTAGCAATTTTAGATCATACTTTGTTAGGTTTCGCATACCTCAAGGATTTGTATGCTTTTGATGTTGATTTTGCTGGTATGTATAAAGCATGTGAATCTGGTGCATTCCAAAAGTACTTTAGACAGGATGGTTTTCTGTTTAGGGAAAATAGGTTATGCATCCCTCGTAGTTCCACTAGGGAATTACTGGTTCGTGAAGCTCATAGTGGGGGGCTTATGGGTCATTTTGGTGTGCATAAAACTCTTGAACTGTTGCATGAACACTTTTATTGGCCACATATGCGCAAAGATGTACAGAATGTTTGCTCTCGATGCATTAATTGTTTGCAAGCTAAATCTACTTCTAAGCCCCATGGGCTTTACACGCCATTACCTATCCCTTCTGTGCCCTGGACTGACATTTCTATGGATTTTATTTTAGGGCTTCCAAGGACGCAGAAAGGTAATGATTCCTTATTTGTCGTTGTTGATCGTTTCTCTAAAATGGCGCATTTCATTCCTTGCAGGAAATCAGATGATGCCAGACATGTAGCTGAGTTGTTCTTCCAAGGTATTGTTCGGCTACATGGATTCCGAGAACCATAGTCTCCGATCGCGACGTCAAATTCTTGAGTTATTTTTGGAAGACTTTGTGGTCCCGCCTCGGCACAAAACTGTTGTTTTCGCCTACAAGTCATCGACAGACGGATGGTTAGACGGAAGTCACCAACCGAACCGTTGGCAACCTACTCAGCGCATTGATTCAGAAGAACCCCAAGCGTTGGGAAGACATCTTGACCGAATTCTTGTTGCCTTTTCTTACCATTCCTACTTCTTTCCGGGTTTGGTAATTGTACAAGGAATTAACCTCTTGGTTAATTTCCAATTCTAATTCTTTTCTTTTCCTACTTTTGTATTAAAATTCGGCCACCCTCACCTATAAATAGGTGACCGAATTCTTCAATAAAAGTTAGAGTATTTCAGATCAAAAACTTAGTGTTTGAAGTACCTCCTTTTATTGTTTATGTATTTGCATGTCGTAGTTTACATAATTGCATGAACTTAGCCAATTAGGTTCTTGCTCTGCCTAGTTGCTCGCATGTTTCACACCTCTTTTCTTGCACTTGGTTCAAATTTGTAAACAAATTGGTCAGGATAGTTTATCCCTTGTTTTCTCAAATCCGAACGTGAGTTAAATTTTTTTGTAAGAGCTTGTCACTTAATCACAAGGTCCTTGGCAACATTATCCGCATGTGTACAACCGTCCACATCAGTTCCCTTATTCTTTTTGAAGTAGGAATTTTATTCTTATCCTTATTTTTAGTTTACAAATTCGGCTGCCACTTGTTAAGGTAAAACCGAATTTCCTTTTACTTTTCTTACCATTCTCCTACTTCTTTCAGGGTTTGGTATTGTAACAGAAATTAACCTCTTGGTTAATTTCCAATTCTAATTCTTTCCTTCTTCTATTTCTTGTATTATTTTAGGGTACCTCTCCTATAAATAGGGGCTGAATTCCACAATATTATTCAGAGTATTCATATCATAAAACTTAGTGTTTGAGTACCATCCTTTATTGCTTATGTATTTGCATGTCGTAGTTTACATAATTGCATGAACTTAGCTAATTAGGTTATTTGCTCTACCTAATTACTCGGATGTTCAAACTCCTATCTTACACTTGGTTCGAATCTAAAATAAAATTAACTTAGGCTAGCTTTATTTCTCTGATTTTCGAAAGTAAGTTAGAAGTATTATACGAGCTCGCCGCTTAATCACAAGGTCCTTGGCAACATTATCCGTATGTGTACAACCGTCCACATCAGCGGCGCACGGGCCCGCATGGACGCGTGTTTCTGCGTTGATCCATTTGTTGATTCCACCAGATTAGGGCATAGTCTATGAAATGGACCACTGCAAGTTGGACTTTCTTATGTTTCGGGATCGCATGAAGTTCAAAAATGCGCTCCATCTTCATCTCCCAGTCGAGATAGTCCTCTGGATTCGTGCCTCCGGCAAAGGGCGGAACGGTCGACTTGCACTGACTGAGGCCTGTGAAAGGCTGGTCTGCGGCGTTGGTGCCTGGTGCGGCCACATCGTCGTCTGAGTCTGTGCGCCTCTGTTCCCGTTCAGTCCTGAGTTCGGCGACTTCCTCCGTGAGTGTAGCAAATCGCGCGGAGAGTTGCGCAATTGCAGCCAGGATTTGCTTGTTCCCAAAGGGTTAGGAGCACCTCTACCTGACATTGGATAAAGAAAGCGAAAACTTGTCTGCTAAGAATAAGAAAAAGTGAGAAATAACCTGACCCCCTTATTCCCCCAAGTGTTTCCCACCTAACAGCTACACACAAACCCCGTGTTTCGCTCCAGGGTGGTGCCCTGTATAATATGACACTCAAGCCTTTTTCCACTCTACCTCCCGGTATTGATAAATGTATTAGGCAAGCAGCAATTCACACAAAAGCAATGATACTTAAGAAAGAAGCAAAATTTTCACAAAAATAGACACTTGGTTCTATTTTGAAAAATCTTTTCGCAAACGATAGTTTATAATATAATTCAGATATGAAGTACACAACAGGAAATTTCGGGGTTAAGCCCTCAAATTTCAGAAAAGATGAGTGTGCACGATGACAAAATCCAAATTATAATGTAAGAGCAAACGTTCAGGTCGCACGAAAAGATAACTAGGTAATTGAAAGCAAGGCAATTCAAAATTGAATAGGATCAAAGAAAATTTAGCAGAGTTGAAACAACTTCAGGAAAGTCCTAAAACTACCCAACGAAGAGATCACCAACCCAATAGGTAATCAAGAAACCAATCCCCACAAATTATCAATGCTCCCAATATGCAAAACAGTACCCAACTTGCGATTTCTAACCCCTTAAATAACCGAAAACAGTACCAACTTTCAGCACATGCGATTTTAATCAAGTGAAAACCCTAGGGCTAGTAAATTCAATTTTGATTCACTAACCTAATCCCAGGGATAATCTTAGCAGCACAAGGATACAAAATCAAGAATTCACTATATTTTCAAGAATTCAAAACAAAGTATCCCAAACTAAAGCATATAATTTTCAATGCGCAAACAAAGTGAGCTGCTTAACATCAACCGCAAAAACTCACTATTTCTCAACAAAACAGCACAAGAGGGGTAGAATTAATTCGCAAAACCCAGCAATTTCAACTAAAAACCTGAAAACCCTTAGAAGGAGTAAAACCGAAACCCTAGGCTGTAGGAAAACCCGAAACTAAAACTGAAACCCAAAACGAAAAACCAAACCAAAAACTGAAATTAGGGTTTAGGGTTAGGGTTTTAGGGTTTAGGGTTAGGGTAGGGATGCAATTTGAAAATTGAACCCTAGGGAAAAACCAAAACCCGAGCAGCACAACCCTAGCAAAACTGAAAAACCGAACCCTTTGTTTGAATTCTAAAAGCCGATTTGAAGAATCTGAAATTAACGCAAGGGCAGTCTGGGTATTTAAGAAAATTTCGGTTTGAAAGATGAACAAACAGCAGCAAAATCAAAATTGAAAGCTTGAAAGAAAAATTTTCCCCAAGAAGATGAGTTCTAATCCAAAATTTCAAGAGAAGGAAAGAAAACACCTGGAAAAAGATTCGGTCGGTTGACCTCCTCCAACCACGAACCACTCCTTAGCTCTGATACCAATTGATGTGGACGGTTTTACACATGCGGATAATGTTGCCAAGGACCTTGTGATTAAGCGGTGAGCTCTTAAAATTCTCTAACTTACTTTCGGCTAAGAGAAACAAAGAAAAGCTAACCTAGCTAGTTTGTTTTATAGTCGAACCAAGTGCAAGAAAGAGATTTTGAAACATGCGAATAATTAGGTAGAGCAAGAACCTAATTAGCTAAGTTTCATGCAATTATGTAAACTACAACATGCAAATACATAAAGCAATAAAAGGAGGGTACTCAAACACTAAGTTTTATGATATGAATACTCTGATTATTATTGAAGTTTCGGCCCCTATTTATAGATGAAGGGATGGCCGAAAATCAGTACAAGAATTAGAAAAAGAAAGAAGTAGAATTGGAAATTAACCAAGAGGTTAATTTCCTTTACCAAACCTGGAAAGAAGTAGGAATGGTAAGAAAAAAAAGAAAAGGCAATTTCGGATTTACCCTTAACAAGTGGTAGCCGAAATTGTAAACTAAAATTAAGGAAAAGAAAAAAAATCCTACTCCCAAAAAGAATAAGGGAACCCTTTTTGGAAACTAACTTAAAAGAATAAAAGAACATAATTAATTAAAAGAAGAAATCCCTAATTAACTAAGGAGCCGTGTGGGCTTTCTCTTTGGGCTGTCCATGCGGCTTCCTTGCTTCTTTGGGCTGGCCGAAAACTTGTAGGCTGGTCCATGAGTTTTGGGTTGGCCCAAATTGTAGGGAATTTCATGAATTGTTTCTTTAAAGCCCAAGAACCTTCCGGCATCTTTAAGACTTCAAGAAACAGCCTTCTTCTTCAATGGGAAGTGGTGAATTGCGCCTCTTCTTCAAGAATGGTTAGAAGAGTTGCAATTTGAACATTTCCTTCTCTTTGCTCCAAGGCGTGTGCTTCTTTTTGGCCGTCCTCTTTGTTTCGTAGATTCTGACTCCTAATGTGTGTTGTTTTCGCCCTTGGTGTCCTCATCATTCCCTCCCGGTTGGAAAGGATTCGTCCTCGAATCCAAGGTGCTGAAAACAAACAGAAACAAGTCAGGAAGATTAACACAAAACATAGAACATGCTTACCTGTCAAATTAAGCTTGTAAGTAGGAGGCCCTATTGTGGATACAATTTCAAAGGCCTATCGCCATCACGGGCGTTAAGCTCCTTGGACATCTCTTTGGCAGTGTAGATAACAGGCAGCAGTGCTTTGCAATAGTCCAGATCGTGAGCCAAAAAATCTTCGATCTGTCTTTGCAACGCCATTGTCTCCTTCGGTTTGTCTCCGTCCTGCAACAAAGAAACGACTTGCATAGGGATATCCCGAGGGATATCGTCAGGGTTAGTACAACGATCTTTACACACCAAAACCAGTACATCATCATTGTTGTCTAACACTTGACCTATCTCACCCTTAGTAGCAAAACAACTATTTCTAACTTTGTCCTGATCAGGCTTATCAGAGTTCGCCTTACTACCCTTTACAAGTTCTTTCCCCTTACCCTTCGCTTGGTGCCTTTTAGCTTCCCAGTTTGCGATGGACTCCTTCATGCGAACTGCTTCGGATCGCACTTCAGTCGGCGGCATTGGTAGGAACGTGTGGATCTTGCCCTCCTGGCAGACCGAGTAAGTGTTGGAGACCCCATAATGTGTTGCCTTCAGGTCAAAGAGCCATGGTCGTCCGAGTAGAATGTGACAAGCCTCCATTGGCAGAACATCACATAAAACAGTGGATTCGAACTTACCGATAGCGTATGGTACGCTTACCTGCTTGGTGACTCTGTAGCCGTCCGAGCTGTCGAGCCATTGTAGCCGATAAGGACGTGGATGATTGATAACAGGAAGCTTCAACTTGTCAACCATATACTCACTAGCAACGTTAGTGCAACTTCCTCCATCAATTATCAGAACACACAATTTTCGATTTACCTTGGTTCTGGCGTGGAAAATGTTTGTCCGTTGAGTTGTGTCTGGGACAGCAGCTGTAGTCAGAGTGCGAGTAACCAAATTCTGAGAGGGATCTTCCTCGAGGAACTCGAATTACTCCACTGGTGCAGACGGAGTGCTGTCAGTCAACTCCTGCGAGGGGTTAACGGCTGGTTCGTCTTCATCGTCCTCTGAAATGTACTCACCCTCTTGGCCCAATAATACCTTCCGGATGTTGGGAGTCACGCATGTCCAAACGGCTAGTTACCAATTAGGGTTCTTTTCTTTTACTTAATTAAGTTGTTTTATTCTTTTAATTTAATTTCCAAAAAGGGTTCCCTTATTCTTTTTGGGAGTAGGAATTTTATTCTTTTCCTTATTCTTTCCCTTGTAATTTCGGCAATCACCCAAAGAAAAGAGGTGACCGAATTTCTTTTCTTTCTTTTCTTACAATTCCTACTTCTTTCCGGGTTGGTAAAGGAAATTAACCTCTCGGTTAATTTCCATTTTAATTCTTTCCTTTTTCTACCTTCTTGTATTCGGCTACCTCACCTATAAATAGGTAGCCGCCCCCTTCAATAAATCACAAGTAGTCAGATCATAAAAACTTCTTGTTTTGAATACCCTCCTTTTATTGCTTTATGTATTTGCATGTTGTAGTTTACATAATTTCATGAAACTTAGCTAATTAGGTTCTTGCTCTACCTAATTATTCGCATGTTTCAAATCTCTTGCTTGCACTTGGTTCGACTATAAAACAAACTAGCTAGGTTAGCTTTTCTTTGTTTCTTTTAGCCGAACGTGAGTTTGAGAATACTAAGAGCTCGCCGCTTAATCACAAGGTCCTTGGCAACATTATCCGCATGTGTACAACCGTCCACATCAATTGGTATCAGAGCTAGGGAGTGGTTTCGTGGCTAGAGGAGGTCAACGCTTTTCCAGGTGTTTTCTTTTCCTATCTTGAAATTTTGGATTAGACTTCATCTCTTGGGGAAAAGTTTTTTCTTTCAAGCTTTCAATTTTCGGTTTTGCTGCTGTTTCTTCATCTTTCAAACCAAAAATTTTCTTAAATACCCAGACTGCCCTTGCTGCAAAATTTAGAAATTTAATCGGGTTTTAGAAAATAAAATCGGGTTTAGAAAAATTGGGTTTTTAGAATTTTTAGGGGTTCGGTTTTTGCTTAAGGGGTTCGGTTTTTGTTTCCTTTAGGGTTTTGGTTTTTCACTTGTAAACCCTAAACCCTAACCCCAAACCCTAACCCTAAACCCTAAACCTAAACCCTAACCCTAGGGTTTCGAAATTTTGGGTTCGGTTTTTTGTTTTGGTTTTTCTATTCGGGTTTTCAGTTTCGGGTTCCATTCTCAGGTTTACCTACAAAGCTAGGGTTTCGGTTATTACTAGGGTTTATGTTGCTGGGCTTCTTGCGAATTAATTCTACCCCTCTTGTGCTGTTTTGTTGAGAAATTGTGAGTTTTGCGGTTGATGTTAAGCAGCTCACTTTGTTTGCGCATTGTAAGATTGCATGCTCTAGTTTGGGATACCTTCTTTTGAATTCTTGAAATTATAGTGAATTCTTGATTTTGTATCCTTGTGCTGCTAAGATTATCCCTGGGATTAGGTTAGTGAATCAAAGTTGAATTTACTAGCCCTAGGGTTTTCGTTTCATTGAAATCGCATGTGCTGAAAGTTGGTACTGTTTTCGGTTAATTAAGGGGTTAGAAATCGCAAGTTGGGTACTGTTTTGTATATTGGGAGCATTGATAATTTGTGGGGATTGGTTTCTTGATTACCTATTGGGTGGGTGATCTCTTCTTTGGGTAGTTTTAGGACTTTTCCTAAAGTTGTTTCAACTCTGCTTATATTTCTTTGCTTCCATTCAATTTTGAATTGCCCTGCTTTCAATTGCCTAGTTATCTTTTCGTGCTACCTGGACATTTGCTCTTTAATTATAGTTTGGATTTTGTCATCGTGCACACTCATCTTTTCTGAAATTTGAGGGCTTAACCCCGAAATTTCCTGTTGTGTACTTCATATCTGAGCTATATTACAAAATTTCGTTTTGCGAAAAGATTTTTCAAAATAGAACCAAGTGTGGTTTTTGGGAAATTTG
This sequence comes from Leptodermis oblonga, assembly GCA_016801395.1. Classification (NCBI taxonomy): domain Eukaryota; kingdom Viridiplantae; phylum Streptophyta; class Magnoliopsida; order Gentianales; family Rubiaceae; genus Leptodermis; species Leptodermis oblonga. The sequence continues at coordinate 21,312,723 of CM028755.1, read as the reverse complement.
CTTCTTTTCTTAAGTGTCATTGCTTCTGTGTGAATTGCTGCTTGCCTAATACATTTATCAATACCGGGAGGTAGAGTGGAAAAAGGCTTGAGTGTTCATATTATACAGGGCGCCACCCTAGAGCGAAACACGGGGTTTGTGTGTAGCTGTTAGGTGGGAAACACTTGGGGAATAAGGGGGTCAGGTTATTTCTCACTTTTCCTTATTCTTAGCAGACAGGTTTTCGCTTTCTTTATCCAATGTCAGGTGGAGGTGCTCCTAGCCCTTTGGGGAATGAGCAAATCCTGGCTGCAATTGCGCAACTCTCCGCGCGATTTGCTACACTCACGGAGGAAGTCGCCGAACTCAGGACTGAACGGGAGCAACGGCGCACAGACTCAGACGACGAAGTTGCCGCACCAGGCACCAACGCCGTAGACCAGCCTCTCGCAGGCCTCAGTCAGTGCAAGACAACCGTTCCGCCCTTTGCCGGAGGCACAAATCCTGAGGATTATCTAAACTGGGAGATGAAGATGGAGCGCATCTTTGAGCTTCATGCGATCCCAGAGCACAAGAAGGTCCAGCTCGCAGTGGTACATTTCACAGACTATGCCCTAATCTGGTGGAATCAACAGCAGGACCAACGCAGAAACACGCGTCCCATGCGGGCCCGTGCTCCGCCTCTCTCGTGGTTTGATTTGACTACATCTATGCGTAAAACCTTTGTGCCTGATTACTATTTTAGAGAATTGTATAGGAAATTACATACTCTTGTACAAGGTTCTATGTCTTTAGATGAATACTTTAGAAAGTTAGAGATGGCAAAAATTAGGGCTAATGTACAGGAAGATGAGTCCGCATCTATGGCTCGTTTTCTTAATGGTTTGAACAGGGGTATTGCTTTAGCTGTTGAATTGCAGAATGCTACAACTCTGACAGACATGCTGCACAAAGCTCGGGTCATGGAGGAGTACCTGAAGTCAGTTCCACCAATTCCGACGCCTACAAGCACCCCGCCGGCGTGGAGAAAGAATCCGGTATACTCTCCACCAGCAAGGAGGCCGATCCAGTCAGAGAGAAAAGCTCTAGTCCCTGTTGCCGCCACTTCTTCTTCTTCATCGCCAGCTAAGACGCCATCAAATCCCAGACAGTCCATCAGCAACGTTACTTGCCACAAGTGCTCAGTCCGTGGCCACTACATGCGGGATTGTCCAAATATCCGGAAGATCTTGTTGGGACAAGATGGTGAGTACATTTCAGAAGAGGACGAAGAAGACCCAGCCGTTAACCCCTCACAGGAGTTAACTGACAGCACTCAGTCTGCACCAGTGGAGCAATTCGAGTTCCTTGAAGAAGATCCATCTCAGAACTTGGTTTCTCGCACTCTGACTACAGCTGCTGTCCCAGACACCACTCAGCGGACAAACATCTTCCACGCTAGAACTAAGGTAAATGGGAAGTTGTGTGTTCTGATAATTGATGGAGGGAGCTGCACAAACTGATGTGGACGGTTGTACACATGCGGATAATGTTACCAAGGACCTTGTGATTAAGCGGCGAGCTCGTATAAGACTCTAACTTACCTTCGAAATCAGAATAAACAAAAAGACCTAATCTAGTTATTTTTGTTTTAGATTCGAACCAAGTGTAAGAAAAGAGTTTTGAACATGCGAGTAATTAGGTAGAGCAAATAACCTAATTAGCTAAGTTCATGCAATTATGTAAATTACGACATGCAAATACATAAAGCAATAAAAGGAGGGTACTCAAACACTAAGTTTTATGACATGATTACTCTGAATTTTATTATGCATGGCTGCCCTATTTATAGGGTAGGATCAGCCGAAAACAAGGAAGAAAATAGTAAGGAAAAGAAATGGAAATTAACCAAGAGGTTAATTTCCTTTACCAAACCCGGAAAGAAGTAGGAATGGTAGAAAAAGAAAGAAAGAAATTCGGTCACCTCTTTTCTTTGGGTGATTGCCGAAATTACAAGGAAAAAAATTAGGAAAAGAATAAAACTCCTACTCCCAAAAAGAATAAGGGAACCCTTTTTGGAAACTAACTTAAAAGAATAAAAGAACATAATTAATTTAAAAGAAGAAATCCCTAATTTAACTAAGCAGCCGTGTGGGCTGTTTTCTTTGGGCTGTGCGGCTTCCTTGCTCCTTTGGGCTGGGCGAAGCTTGTGGACTTTGGTTCCATAAGTTTGGGTCGGCCCAATGTGTAGGGACTTTCATGATTTGTTTCTTTAAAGCCCAAGAACCTTTCGGCATCTTCAAGACTTCAAGAAACAACCTTCTACTTTATTTGGACTTGGTGAATTGCGCTTCTTCTTCAAAGATGTGTAGAAGATTCGCAATTTGCACATTTCCTCCTTTCTCCTCCAAGGCGTGGGCTTCTACAATTAACTGAGCATCCTGATGGCAAGCTTGAACAAGGTTGTTGAGTGCATCTCAAACCTTCTTCGCTCTGCTTCTGGTCATTGGCCCAGTTATGTCTACAAGTGGATCCCTCTGATACGGACTTGGATCCTGAAGCATTGTAGGACCTCTATGTAGAACTCGAACATCCTCCTCAGCTTCTCCGGAATCACTTGCATCTTGACTTTGACTTGTTGGTTGACTTTGGATGCCCTCATCATCCCCTCCCGGTTGAAAAGGATTTGACCTCAAATCAGCAACCTGTTCATCAACAAAAGGAGACAAGTCAGCAACATTAAAGGAAGAACTAACACCATACTCACCTGGTAAGTCGAGTTTGTAGGCGTTAGGCCCAATCTTGGAAACGATCTGAAAAGGTCCATCGCCCCTTGGATGGAGTTTGGCCCTTCTTGCTGCAGGGAAACGTTCCTTCCTCATGTGAACCCAAACCCAGTCGCCTGGTTCAAAGTTCACAGCCTTGCGCCGTTGGTTTGCATTGGCGGCGGCTTTGCATACGTCTTTTCCAGATTAGCTCGAACTTTAGCATGTATGCGTTGCACTGCTTCAGCTTTCTTTGCACCGTCTGGATTGACCTGTTCTTTGGGCGGCAAAGGAATGAGATCCATCACCGTCAAGGGAGTAAAGCCGTAGGCAACTTCAAATGGACAGAACCCTGTTGAGGAGTGCTTGGTTCGGTTGTATGCAAATACTGCAACCGGCAAGATGTCTTCCCAACGCTTGAGGTTCTTCTGAATCAACGCCCTTAGTAGGTTGCCAACGGTTCGGTTGGTGACTTCCGTCTGACCATCTGTCTGTGGATGACTTGTAGTCGAAAACAATAGTTTTGTGCCGAGGCGGGACCACAAAGTCTTCCAAAAGAAACTCAGAAATTTGAGGTCGCGATCTGACACAATTGTTCTCGGAATTCCATGTAGCCGAACAATACCTTGAAAGAATAACTCAGCTACATGTCTGGCATCATCTGATTTCCTGCAAGGAATGAAATGCGCCATTTTAGAGAAACGATCAACAACGACAAATAAAGAGTCATTACCTTTCTGTGTCCTCGGGAGACCTAAAATGAAATCCATAGAAATGTCAGTCCAAGGTACAGAAGGTACAGGTAAAGGCGTGTAAAGCCCATGGGGTTTAGAAGTAGATTTAGCTTGCAAACAATTAATGCATCGAGAGCAAACATGCTGTACATCCCTTCTCATATGCGGCCAATAAAAGTGTTCCTGCAATAGTTCAAGTGTTTTATTTACACCAAAATGACCCATAAGGCCCCCACTATGAGCTTCACGAACCAGTAATTCCCTAGCGGAACTACGAGGGATGCATAACCTATTTTCCTTAAACAGAAAACCATCCTGTCTATAGAACTTTTGGAATGCACCAGATTCACATGCTTTATACAAATCAGCAAAATCAACATCAGAAGCATATAAATCCTTGAGGTATGCGAAACCTAACAAAGTATGATCAAGAATTGTCAGAATTTCATACCTGCGAGATAGAGCATTAGCAACTAAATTATCCTTACCTTTCTTATACTTGATAATATAAGGAAAAGATTCAATAAAGTTAACCCACTTAGCATGACATCTATTCAAATTATTCTGTCCTTTCAGATGCTTAAGAGACTCATGATCACTATGAACAACAATTCCTTAGCCATCAAATAATGTGACCAAGTTTCAAAAGCACGGACAACAGCATAGAGCTCTTTATCATATGTAGGATAATTCAAAGCAGCTCCTTTAAGCTTCTCACTGAAAAAGGCGATAGGCTTTCTTTCCTGCATAAGAACAGCGCCAATTCCAACACCTGATGCATCACACATTAGTTCAAACACTTTATCAAAATCAGGTAATGCTAAAACAGGTGCATGAGTGAGATCATGCTTGAGTACAGTAAAGTGATGTGGACGGTTGTACACATGCGGATTAAGTTGCCAAGGACCTTGTGATTAAGCGGCGAGCTCGTATAAGACTCTATCTTACCTTCGAAATCAGAATAAACAAAAAGACCTAATCTAGTTGTTTTTGTTTTAGATTCGAACCAAGTGCAAGAAGAGAGTTTTGAACATGCGAATAATTAGGTAGAGCAAATAACCTAATTAGCTAAGTTCATGCAATTATGTAAACTACGACATGCAAATACATAAAGCAATAAAAGGAGGTATCTCAAACACTAAATTTTTGATCTGAAATACTCTGAATATTATTATGCATGGCTGCCCTATTTATAGATGTAGGGATGGCCGAAAATAAGAAAGAAAATAATAAGGAAAAGAATTGGAAATTAACCAAGAGGTTAATTTCCTTTACCAAATCCGGAAAGAAGTAGAATTGGTAAGAAAAGGTAAGTAAATTTCGTTCACCCCCTTTTTGTTAAGAGGCAGCCGAAATTACACTTAAAAACAATAAGGAAAGAATAAAAATCCTACTCCCAAAAAGAGATCAAGAAGGAACCCTTTTTGGAAACTAACTAAAAGAGTAAAAAGAACACTTAAGTGACTTAAAAGACCCTAACTAATTAAGGCCGTGTGGGCTTCCTTTGTGGGCTGTCCATGCGGCTTCTTGTGGGCTTCTTGGGCTGGCCGAAACTTGTGGACTTGGTCTCCATGAGTTTGGGTCGGCCCAAAATGTAGGGACTTCATGAATTGTTTCTTTAAAGCCCAAGAACCTTCCGGCATCTTCAAGACTTTAAGAAACAGCCTTCTTCTTTATTAGGAAGTGGAGAATTGCGCCTCTTCTTCAAGAATAGTTAAAAGAGTTGCAATTTGAACATTTCCTTCATTTTGCTCCAAGGCGTTTGCTTCCTTTTGGCGTCTATCTTTCTGACTCATAATGTGTGTTGTTCTAGCTCTGGATATCCTCATCATAAAGGCTTTTTCCTGAGCCTGCCCCCACACAAATGGAACATTCTTTTTACACAATTCATTAAGAGTCGCGGCTTTAGTGGAAAAGTCCTTCACAAACCGTCCGTAGAATCCAGCCAGTCCATGGAATGACCGAACCTGGGCGGCCAAAGTTGGCTGCGGCCAATCCCTAATGGCCTTCACCTTGGTATCATCAACTTTGACACCATCTGCAGAGACTACAAAACCAAGAAAAACAACCTCCAAAACACAAAAGGTACACTTTTGCATCTTGGCATATAACTGATTAGCACGTAATTCAATTAAAACCAAACGAAGATGTTCAACATGCAAATCATAATCTCTAGAATAGATCAAGATATCATCAAAATACACAACAACAAATTTACCTATAAACTTTCTAAGCACATGATTCATTAATCTCATGAAAGTACTAGGTGCATTTGTGAGACCAAAGGGCATGACTAACCACTCATATAAACCAAATTTAGTTTTAAAAGCAGTCTTCCATTCGTCCCCCTCCCTCATGCGAATTTGGTGATATCCCTGTGTGAGATCTATTTTTGTATAAACAGTAGAACCATGCAAATCCTCTAACATGTCATCAAGCCTAGGGATAGGATGCCTATACTTGATTGTTATCTTATTCAAAGCTCTACAATCCATACACATTCTCCATGTACCTTCTTTCTTAGGGACTAGAATAACAGGTACAGCACAAGGACTTAGAGATTCCCTTACCTGACCATTTGCGAGCAGCTTGTCTATTTGTTGTTGCAATTCCTTTGTTTCCTCCGGATTTTCTTTATAGGCAGGTATGTTCGGAAGTGGTGCGCCAGGGATGAAATCAATTTGATGTCCAATTCCTCGAAATGGCGGCAGGCCCTGCGGCAACTCTTCTGGAAAAACATCATTGAATTCCTGCAACAAAGAAGAGATTTCTATAGGGATATCCCGAGGGATATCGTCAGAGTTAGCAGAAGTATCCTTACAAACTAAAACCAGTACATCATCATTGTTGGCTAACACTTGGCCTATCTCTCCCTTAGTTGCGAAACAACTATTCCTAACTTTCCCTTACCCTTCGCTTGGCGCCTTTCAGCTTCCCAGTTGGCGATTGACTCCTTCATGCGAACAGCTTCTGATCGCACTTCAGCAGGTGGCATTGGTAGGAACGTGTGGATCTTGCCCTCCTGGCAGACCGAGTAAGTGTTGGCGACCCCATCATGTGTTGCCTTCAGGTCAAAGAGCCATGGTCGTCTGAGTAGAATGTGACAAGCCTCCATTGGCAGAACATCACATAAAACAGTGGATTCGAACTTACCGATAGCGTATGGTACGCTTACCTGCTTGGTGACTCTGTAGCCGTCCGAGCTGTCGAGCCATTGTAGCCGATAAGGACGTGGATGATTGATAACAGGAAGCTTCAACTTGTCAACCATATACTCACTAGCAACGTTAGTGCAACTTCCTCCATCAATTATCAGAACACACAATTTTCGATTTACCTTGGTTCTGGCGTGGAAAATGTTTGTCCGTTGAGTTGTGTCTGGGACAGCAGCTGTAGTCAGAGTGCGAGTAACCAAATTCTGAGAGGGATCTTCCTCGAGGAACTCGAATTGCTCCACTGGTGCAGACGGAGTGCTGTCAGTCAACTCCTGTGTAGGGTCAACGGTTGGTTCTTCTTCATCCTCCTCTGAAATGTACTCACCATCTTGTCCCAACAAGACCTTCCGGATATTTGGACAATCCAGCATGTAGTGGCCACGGCCTGAGTACTTGTGGCAAGTTACGTTGCTGATCGATTGCCTGGGAGTGGATGGCGTTTTTGTCTGTGATGAAGAAGGAGTGGCGGCAACAGGGACTAGGGCTTTGCGCTCAGACATGATCGGCCTCCGTGCCGGTGGAGAGTAGGCAGGATTCTTGCGCCAGGCTGGTGGGGCGCTGGTAGGTGTCCGGACTGGTGGAACGGACTTCAGATACTCCTCAATAACTCGAGCTTTGTGCAGCATGTCTGTCAGAGTTGTAGCATTCTACAATTCAACAGCTAAAGCAATACCCCTGTTTAAACCACTAAGAAAACGAGCCATAGATGCGGGCTCATCTTCCTGTACATTAGCCCTAATTTTTGCCATCTCTAATTTTCTATATTCATCTACAGACATAGAACCTTGTACAAGAGTATGTAACTTTCTATACAATTCTCTAAAATAGTAATCAGGCACAAAAGTTCTACGCATTAAAGTAGTCAGATCAAACCAAGAGAGAGGCTGTGCGCGGGCACGCATAGGGCGCGTATTCCTGCGCTGGTCCTGCTGTTGATTCCACCACATTAGGGCATAGTCTGTGAAATGGACCACTGCAAGTTGGACTTTCTTGTGTTCCGGGATCGCATGAAGTTCAAAAATGCGCTCCATCTTCATCTCCCAGTCGAGATAGTCCTCTGGATTCGTGCCTCCGGCAAAGGGCAGAACGATAGTCTTGCACTAACTGAGGCCTGCGAAAGGTTGATCTGCGGCGTTGGTGCCTGGAGCGGCAACATCGTCGTCTGAGTCTGTGCGCCTCTGTTCCCGTTCAGTCCTGAGGTCGGCGACTTCCTCCGTGAGAATAGCGAATCGCGCGGAGAGTTGCGCAATCGCAGCCAGGATTTGCTCGTTTCCCAAAGGGTTAGGAGCACCTCCACCTGACATTGGATAAGAAAGCGAAAACCTGTCTGCTAAGAATAAGGAAAAGTGAGAAATAACCTTACCCCCTTATTCCCCCAAGTGTTTCCCACCTAATAGCTACACACAACCCCGTGTATCGCTCTAGGGTGGCGCCCTGTATAATATGTGCACTCAAGCCTTTTTCCACTCAAACCTCCCGGTATTGATAAATGTATAAGGCACGCAGCAAATCACACAAAAGCAATGACACTTAAGAAAGAAGCAAAATTTTCGCAAAAACCAACACTTGGTTCTGTTTTGAAAAATCTTTTCGTAAAACGATATTTGGTAATATAGTTCAGATATGAAGTACACAACAGGAAATTTCGGGGTTAAGCCCTCAAATTTCAGAAAAGATGAGTGTGCACGATAACAAAATCCAAACTATAATTAAAGAGCAAACGTCCAGGTAGCACGAAAAGATAACTAGGCAATATGAAAGCAGGGCAATTCAAAAGTGAATAGAATCAAAGAAAATTAGCAGAGTTGAAACGACTTCAGGAAAGTCCTAAACTACCCAAAGAAGAGATAACCCACCCAATATGTAATCAAGAAACCAATCCCCACAAATTATCAATGCTCCCAATAGGCAAAACAGTACCCAACTTGCGATTTCTAATCCCTCAATTAACCGAAAACAGCACCAAATTGCAGCAATATGTGATTTCAAGAATTGACAACCCTAGGGCTAGCAAGTTCAATTTTTGACTCACTAATCAATTCCTAGGAATTATCTTAGCAGCACAAGGATACAAAACCAAGAATTCAATATATTTTCAAGAATTCAAAACAAGGTATCCCAGCTAGAGCATATAATTTTCAATGCGCAAACAAAGTGAGCTGCTTAACATCAACCGCAAAAACTCACTATTTCTCAACAAAATAGCACAAGAGGGATAGAAATAATACGCAAGAAGCCCAGCAATAGATAAACCCAAGCAAGAACCGAAAACCCTTAGAATTGTAGGTAAACCCGAAAGTGAAAACCCGAAACTGAAAACCCGAATAGAAAAACCAAAACAGAAAACCGAACCCAAAAACCGAAATTAGGGTTTAGGGTTAGGGTTTAGGGTTAGGGTTAGGGTTTAGGGTTAGGTTTAGGGTTTAGGGTTTAGGGATAGGGTTTAGGGTTAGGTTAGGGTTTAGGGTTTATAATTGAGAACCGAACCCTAGGGAATAAACCAAAACCCGAGCAGCACAAATCGCAAATTGAAGAGCTTGAAGAAAAAAAATTTCCCCCAAGAAGATGAATTCTAATCCAAGAATTTCAAGAATAATCAAGACTAACAAGGAAAAGAAAACACCTGGAAAGGATTTAATCGGTTGATCTCCTGCAGCCACGAAACCACTCCTTAGCTCTGATACCAATTGATGTGGACGGTTGTACACATGCGGATAATGTTGCCAAGGACCTTGTGATTAAGCGGCGAGCTCGTATAAGACTCTAACTTACCTTCGAAATCAGAATAAACAAAAAGACCTAATCTAGTTGTTTTTGTTTTAGATTCGAACCAAGTGTAAGAAAAGAGTTTTGAACATGCGAGTTATTAGGTAGAGCAAATAACCTAATTAGCTAAGTTCATGCAATTATGTAAATTACGACATGCAAATACATAAAGCAATAAAAGGAGGGTACTCAAACACTAAGTTTTATGATATGATTACTCTTAATTTTATTATGCATGGCTGCCCTATTTATAGGGTAGGATCAGCCGAAAACAAGGAAGAAAATAGTAAGGAAAAGAAATGGAAATTAACCAAGAGGTTAATTTCGGTCACCTCTTTTCTTTGGGTGATTGCCGAAATTACAAGGAAAAAAATAAGGAAAAGAATAAAACTCCTACTCCCAAAAAGAATAAGGGAACCCTTTTTGGAAACTAACTTAAAAGAATAAAAGAACATAATTAATTTAAAAGAAGAAATCCCTAATTTAACTAAGCAGCCGTGTGGGCTGTTTTCTTTGGGCTGTGCGGCTTCCTTGCTCCTTTGGGCTGGCCGAAGCTTGTGGACTTTGGTTCCATAAGTTTGGGTCGGCCCAATGTGTAGGGACTTTCATGATTTGTTTCTTTTAAAGCCCAAGAACCTTTCGGCATCTTCAAGATTTCAAGAAACAGCCTTCTTCTTTATTTGGACTTGGTGAATTGCGCTTCTTCTTCAAAGATGTGTAGAAGATTCGCAATTTGCACATTTCCTCCTTTCTCCTCCAAGGCGTGGGCTTCTACAATTAACTGAGCATCCTGATGGCAAGCTTGAACAAGGTTGTTGAGTGCATCTCGAACCTTCTTCGCTCTGCTTCTGGTCATTGGCCCAGTTATGTCTACAAGTGGATCCCTCTGATACGGACTTGGATCCTGAAGCATTGTAGGACCTCTATGTAGAACTCGAACATCCTCCTCAGCTTCTCCGGAATCACTTGCATCTTGACTTTGACTTGTTGGTTGACTTTGGATGCCCTCATCACAAACGTTGCTAGTGAATACGGTTGACAAGTTGAAGCTTCCTATCATCAATCATCCACGTCCTTATCGGCTACAATGGCTCGACAGCTCAGACGGCTACAGAGTCACGAAGCAGGTAAGCGTACCATACGCTATCGGTAAGTTTGAATCCACTGTTTTATGTGATGTTCTGCCAATGGAGGCTTGTCACATTCTACTCGGACGACCATGGCTGTTTGACCTGAAGGCAACACATGATGGGGTCGCCAACACTTACTCAGTCTGCCAGGAGGGCAAGATCTACACGTTCCTACCCATGCCACCTCACGAAGTGCGATCTGAAGCTGTTCGCATCAAAGATGCAATCGCAATTTGGGGAGCTGAAAAACGCAAAGAGAAGGGTCAGGGGAAGGAAATTGTAAAGGGTAGTAAGGCGAACTATGATAAGCCTGATCAGGACAAAGTTAGAAATAGTTGTTTTGCTACTCAGGGAGAGATAGGTCAAGTGTTAGACAACAATGATGATGTACTGGTTTTAGTATGTAAAGATAGTTGTACTAACCCTGATGATATCCCTCGGGATATCCCTGTAGAAGTCTCTTCTTTGTTGCAGGAATTCGCTGATGTCTTTCCAGAAGAGTTGCCGCAGGGTCTGCCGCCACTTCGAGGAATCGAACATCAGATTGATTTCATCCCTGGCGCACCAATTCCGAACAAGCCTGCCTACAAAGCAAATCCGGAGGAAACAAAGGAATTGCAAAGACAAATAGACAAGCTGCTCGCGAATGGTCAGGTAAGGGAATCTCTAAGTCCTTGTGCTGTACCTGTTATTTTAGTCTCTAAGAAAGACAGTACATGGAGAATGTGTGTTGATTGTAGAGCTGTGAATAAGATAACAATCAAGTATAGGCATCCTATTCCTAGGCTTGATGACATGTTAGAGGATTTGCATGGTTCTACTATTTACACGAAAATAGATCTTACACAGGGCTATCATCAAATTCGCATGAGGGAGGGGGATGAATGAAAAACTGCTTTTAAGACTAAGTTTGGTTTATATGAGTGGTTAGTCATACCCTTTGGTCTCACAAATGCACCTAGTACTTTCATGAGGTTAATGAATCATGTGCTTAGAAAGTTTATAGGTAAATTTGTTGTTGTGTATTTTGATGATATTCTGATCTATTCTAGAGATTATGAATCGCATGTTGAACATATTCGTTTGGTTTTAATTGAATTGCGTGCTAATCAATTATATGCCAAAATGCAAAAGTGTACTTTTTGTGTTTCGGAGGTTGTTTTTCTCGGTTTTGTAGTCTCTGCAGAAGGTGTCAAAGTTGATGATGCCAAGGTGAAGGACAATAGGGATTGGCTGCAGCCAACTTCGGCCGCACAGATTCGGTCATTCCACGGATTGGCTGGATTCTACAGACGGTTTGTGAAGGACTTTTCCACTAAAGCCGCGCCTTTTAATGAATTGTGTAAAAAGAATGTTCCATTTGTGTAGGGGCAGGCTCAGGAAAACACCTTTACTGTACTTAAGCATGATCTCACTCATGCACCTGTTTTAACATTACCTGATTTTGATAAAGTGTTTGAACTAATGTGTGATGCATCAGGTATTGGAATTGGCACAGTTCTTATGCAGGAAAGAAAGCCAAACGCCTTTTTTCAGTGAGAAGCTTAAGGGAGCTGCTTTGAATTATCCTACTTATGATAAGGAGCTCTATGTTGTTGTCCGCGCATTTGAGACTTGGTCACATTATTTGATGTCTAAAGAATTTGTTGTTCATAGTGATCATGAGTCTCTTAAGCATTTGAAAGGACAGAATAAGTTAAATAGACGTCATGCTAAGTGGGTTAACTTTATTGAAAGGTAAGGATAATTTAGTTGCTGACGCTCTATCTCGAAGGTATGAAATTCTGACAATTCTTGATCATACTTTGTTAGGATTCGCATATCTCAAGGAATTGTATGCTTCTGATGTTGATTTTGCTGATTTGTATAAAGCATGTGAATCTGGTGCATTCCAAAAGTACTATAGACAGGATGGTTTTCTGTTTAAGGAAAATAGGTTATGCATCCCTCGTAGTTCTGCTAGGGAATTACTGGCTCGTGAAGCTCATAGTGGGGGTCTTATGGGTCATTTTGGCGTGCATAAAACACTTGAACTGTTGCATGAACACTTTTATTGGCCACATATGCGAAAGGATGTACAGAATGTTTGCACACGATGCATTAATTGTTTGCAAGCTAAATCTACTTCCAAACCCCATGGACTTTACACGCCTTTACCTGTACCTTCTGTACCTTGTACTGACATTTCTATGGATTTTATTCTAGGGCTTCCGAGGACGCAAAAAGGTAATGGTTCTTTATTTGTCGTTGTTGATCGGTTTATGCCAGACATGTAGCTGAGTTGTTCTTTCAGGGAATAGTTCGATTGCATGGGATACCACGCACAATTGTGTTAGATAGCGACGTCAAATTTCTGAGTTATTTTTGGAAGACTTTGTGGTCCCGCCTCGGCACAAAACTATTGTTTTCGACTACAAGTCATCCACAGACGGATGGTCAGACGGAAGTCACCAACCGAACCGTTGGCAACCTACTCAGGGCGTTAATTCAGAAGAATCTCAAGCGTTGGGAAGAAATCTTGCCGGTTGCAGAATTTGCATACAACCGAACCAAGCACTCCTCAACAGGGTTCTGTCCGTTTGAAGTTGCCTACGGCTTTATTCCTTTGATGGTAATGGATCTCATTCCTTTACCGCCCAAGGAACAGGTTAATCCAGATGGTGCAAAGAAAGCTGAAGCTGTGCAACGCATACATGCTAAAGTTCGAGCTAATCTGGAGAAGACGTATGCCAAAGCCGCCGCTAATGCAAACCAACGGCGCAAGGCTATGGACTTTGAACCAGGCGACTAGGTTTGGGTTCACATGAGGAAGGAACGATTCCCTGCTGCAAGAAGGACCAAACTCCATCCAAGGGGCGATGGACCTTTTCAGATCGTTTCCAAAATTGGGCCTAACGCCTACAAGCTCGATTTACCAGGTGAGTATGGTGTTAGTTCTTCCTTTAATGTTGCTGACTTGTCTCCTTTTGTTCATGAACAGGGTGCTGATTTGAGGACAAATCCTTTTCAACCGGGAGGGGATGATGAGGGCATCCAAAGTCAAGCAACAAGTCAAGCAAGTCAAGATGCAAGTGGTTCCGGAGAAGCTGATGAGGAGGTTCTAGTTCTACATCGAGGCCCGACAATGCTTCAGGATCCAAGCCCATATCAGAGAGATCCACTTATAGACATCACTGGGCCCATGACTAGAAGCAGAGCGAAGAAGGTTCGAGATGCACTCAATAACCTTGTTCAAGCTTACCATCAGGATGCTCAGTTAATTGTAGAAGCCCACGCCTTGGAGGAAAATAGAGGAAATGTGCGATTTGCAACTCTTCCAACCATCTTTGAAGAAGAGGCGCACATCATCAAGTCCTAATGAAAAAAGAAGGCTGTTTCTTGAAGTCTTGAAGATGGCGGAAGGTTCTTGGACTTCAAAGAAACAAATTAATAAAGTTCCCTACAATTTGGGCCGACCCAAAACTCATGGACCAGCCCACAAGTTTCGGCCAGCCCAAAAGGAAGCAAGAAGAAGCCGCACAAAGCAAGCCCAACGGCTAGCAAGTCCAAACGGCTAGTCCAAACGGCTAGTTACCAAAATAGGGTTCTTTTCTTTTACTTAATTAAGTTGTTTTATTCTTTTAAGTTAATTTCCAAAAAGGGTTCCCTTATTCTTTTTGGGAGTAGGAATTTTATTCTTTTCCTTATTCTTTCCCTTGTAATTTCGGCAATCACCCAAAGAAAAGAGGTGACCGAATTTCTTTTCTTTCTTTTCTTACCATTCCTACTTCTTTCCGGGTTTGGTAAAGGAAATTAACCTCTTGGTTAATTTCCAATTTTAATTCTTTCCTTTTTCTACCTTTTTGTATTTGGCTACCTCACCTATAAATAGGTAGCCGCCCCCTTCAATAAATCACAAGTATTCAGATCATAAAAACTTAGTGTTTTGAATACCCTCCTTTTATTGCGTTATGTATTTGCATGTTGTAGTTTTCATAATTGCATGAAACTTAGCTAATTAGGTTCTTGCTCTACCTAATTATTCGCATGTTTCAAATCTCTTGCTTGCACTTGGTTCGACTATAAAACAAACTAGCTAGGTTAGCTTTTCTTTGTTTCTCTTAGCCGAACATGAGTTTGAGAATACTAAGAGCTCGCCGCTTAATCACAAGGTCCTTGGCAACATTATCCGCCTGTGTACAACCGTCCACATCAGTTAGGGTTTAGGGTTTAGGGTTAGGGTTTAGGGTTAGGGTTTAGGGTTTAGGGTTTAGGGTCTAGGGTCTAGGGTTTAGGGTTTAGGTTTAGGGTTTAGGGTTTAGGGTTAGGGTATGCAATTTGAAAACCAAAACCCTAGGGAAAAACTAAAACCCGAGCAGCACAACCCTAGCAAAACTGAAAAACCGAACCCTTTGTTTAAAACCCGATTGGAATTCTAAAACCCGATTTGAAGAATCTGAAATTAACGAAAGGGCAGTCCGGGTATTTAAGAAAATTTTCGGTTTGAAAGATGAAGAAACAGCTGCAAAACCGAAAATTGAAAGCTTGAAAGAAAAATTTTCCCCAAGAAGATGAGTTCTAATCCAAAATTTCAAGAGAAGGCAAAGAAAACACTTGGAAATGTCTCTTTAAAGTCCATGAATCTTCCGGTCCGGCATCTTCAAGAACTTCAAGAGACAGCCTTCTTGATGTGGACGGTTGTACACATGCGGATAATGTTGCCAAGGACCTTGTGATTAAGCGGCGAGCTCTTAAAATTCTCTAACTTACTTTCGGCTAAGAGAAACAAAGAAAAGCTAACCTAGCTAGTTTGTTTTATAGTCGAACCAAGTGCAAGAAAGAGATTTTGAAACATGCGAATAATTAGGTAGAGCAAGAACCTAATTAGCTAAGTTTCATGCAATTATGTAAACTACAACATGCAAATAAATAAAGCAATAAAAGGAGGGTACTCAAACACTAAGTTTTATGATATGAATACTCTGATTATTATTGAAGTTTCGGCCCCTATTTATAGATGAAGGGATGGCCGAAAATCAGTACAAGAATTAGAAAAAGAAAAGAAGTAGAATTGGAAATTAACCACCTTTACCAAACCCGGAAAGAAGTAGGAATGGTAAGAAAAAGGAAAAGGCAATTTCGGATTTACCCTTAACAAGTGGTAGCCGAAATTGTAAACTAAAATTAAGGAAAAGAATAAAAATCCTACTCCCAAAAAGAATAAGGGAACCCTTTTTGGAAACTAACTTAAAAGAATAAAAGAACATAATTAATTAAAAGAAGAAATCCCTAATTAACTAAGGAGCCGTGTGGGCTTTCTCTTTGGGCTGTCCATGCGGCTTCCTTGCTTCTTTGGGCTGGCCGAAAACTTGTGGGCTGGTCCATGAGTTTTGGGTTGGCCCAAATTGTAGGGAATTTCATGAATTGTTTCTTTAAAGCCCAAGAATGACGGAAAGGTTCAAATTGCAACTTTTCTAACCATTCTTGAAGAAGAGGCGCAATTCTCCAATCCACAATGAAGAAGAAGGCTGTTTCTTGAAGTTCTTGAAGATGTCGGAAGGTTCTTGAACTTTAAAGAAACATTTATTGAAGTTCCCTACATTTTTCCATAATGCGACATCAACATTGGGCCGACCCAACTCATGGAGTTCACTCCACAAATTCAGCCAGCCCAAGGAAGCCCACACGGCCAAGTGAAGGAGCTAGGGTTACAAATTAAGGACTATGGTTCTTTTAAGTAACTAGGGTTACAAGTTAAATGCTAGGGTTCTTTTAAGTCGCTAGGGTTAAAAGATTAAGTGTTAGGGTTCTTTTTACTCTTAGTTTTGTTAGTTTCCAAAAAGGGTTCTTTCTTGATCTCCTTTTTGGGAGTAGGAATTTTATTCTTTTCCTTATATTTTCAAGTTGTATTTTCGGCTGCCACAAGATAAGGCAAAACCGAAATTTCCTTTTTGTTTTACCATTCCCCACTTCTTTCAGGGTTTGGTATTGTAAAGGAAATCAATCTCTTGATTGATTTCCAACTCTACTTGTTTTCCTTATTCTTTGTCATGACTTTTTCGGCTGTTCCTTGCTTATAAATAGCAGCCGAAAACTCAATAATATTCAGAGTATTCAGATCATAAAACTAAGTGTTTTGAGTACCATCCCTTTATTGCTTTATGTATTTGCATGTTGTAGTTTACATAATTGCATGAAACTTAGCTAATTAGGTTACTTGCTCTACCTAATTAATTCGCATGTTTCAAACTCTTTTCTCACACTTGGTTCAAAATTCTCAATTAAGTTAGCTTAGGTTAGTTAATTTAGTTCTCTGAATTTTCGAGTGAGTTAGAGTATTATACGAGCTTGCTACTTAATCCAAGGTCCTTGGCAACTTAATCCGCATGTGTACAACCGTCCATATCACCAAGGAAGCCCAAGGAAACCACACGGCCAAGCCTAAGTAGCTAGGGCTACAAGTTAAGGGCTAGGGTTCTTTTAAGTTGCTAGGGTTAAAAGTTAAGTGCTAGGGTTCTTTTTACTCTTAGTTTAGTTAGTTTCCAAAAAGGGTTCCTTCTTGATCTCCTTTTTGGGAGTAGGGTTTTTATTCTTTTCCTTATTATTTTCAAGTTGTAATTTTTGCTACCCTAAAGAAATAAGGTGACCGAAACTTGCCTTTTCTTTTTACCATTCCCCACTTCTTTCAGGGTTTGGTATTGTAAAGGAAATCAATCTCTTGATTGATTTCCAATTCTACTTCTTTTCCTTATTTCTTTTTGATGTGGACGGTTGTACACATGCGGATAATGTTGCCAAGGACCTTGTGATTAAGCGGCGAGTTCTTAGAATTCTCAAACTCACGTGCGGCTAAGAGAAACAAAGAAAAGCTAACCTAGCTAGTTTGTTTTATAGTCGAACCAAGTGCAAGCAAGAGATTTGAAACATGCGAATAATTAGGTAGAGCAAGAACCTAATTAGCTAAGTTTCATGCAATTATGTAAACTACAACACGCAAATACATAAAGCAATAAAAGGAGGGTACTCAAAACACTAAGTTTATGATCTGAATACTTGTGATTTATTGAAGGGGGCGGCTACCTATTTATAGGTGAGGTAGCCGAATACAAGAAGGTAGAAAAAGGAAAGAATTAAAATTGGCAATTAACCAAGAGGTTAATTTCCTTTACCAAACCCGGAAAGAAGTAGGAATGGTAAGAAAAGAAAGAAGAGAAATTCGGTCACCTCTTTTCTTTGGGTGAATGCCGAAATTACAAGGAAAAGAATAAAATTCCTACTCCCAAAAAAGAATAAGGGAACCCTTTTTGGAAATTAACTTAAAAGAATAAAATAACTTAATTAAGTAAAAGAAAAGCTAACCTAGCTAGTTTGTTTTATAGTCGAACCAAGTGCAAGCAAGAGATTTGAAACATGCGAATAATTAGGTAGAGCAAGAACCTAATTAGCTAAGTTTCATGCAATTATGAAAACTACAACATGCAAATACATAAAGCAATAAAATGAGGGTATTCAAAACACTAAGTTTTTATGATCTGAATACTTGTGATTTATTGAAGGGGGCGGCTACCTATTTATAGGTGAGGTAGCCGAATACAAGAAGGTAGAAAAAGGAAAGAATTAAAATTGGAAATTAACCAAGAGGTAGAAAAAGGAGTAAAGCCGTAGGTAACTTCAAATGGACAGAACCCTGTTGAGGAGTGCTTGGTTCGGTTGTATGCAAACTCTGCAACCGGCAAGATGTTTTCCCAACGCTTGAGATTTTTCTGAATTAACGCCCTGAGTAGGTTGCCAACGGTTCGGTTGGTGACTTCCGTCTGACCATCCGTCTGTGGATGACTTGTAGTCGAAAACAATAGTTTTGTGCCGATGCGGGACCACAAAGTCTTCCAAAAATAACTTAGAAATTTGACGTCGCGATCTGACACAATTGTGCGTGGTATCCCATGCAACCGAACTATTCCCTGAAAGAACAACTCAGCTACATGTCTGGCATTATCTGATTTCCTGCAAGGAATGAAATGTGCCATCTTAGAAAACCGATCAACAACGACAAATAAAGAATCATTACCTTTCTGCGTCCTCGGAAGCCCTAGAATAAAATTCATAGAAATGTCAGTCCAAGGTACAGAAGGTACAGGTAAAGGCGTGTAAAGTCCATGGGGTTTAGAAGTAGACTTAGCTTGCAAACAATTAATGCAACGTGTGCAAACATTCTGTACATCCTTTCTCATATGCGGCCAATAAAAGTGTTCATGCAACAGTTCAAGTGTTTTATGCACACCAAAATGACCCATAAGACCCCCACTATAAGCTTAACGAACCAGTAATTCCCTAGCAGAACTACGAGGGATGCATAACCTATTTTCCCTAAACAGAAAACCATCCTGTCTATAGTACTTTTGGAATGCACCAGATTCACATGCTTTATACAAATCAGCAAAATCAACATCAGAAGCACATAAATCCTTGAGATATGTGAAACCTAAGAAAGTATGATCAAGAATTGTCAGAATTACATACCTTCTAGATAGAGCGTCAGCAACTAAATTATCCTTACCTTTCTTATACTTGATAATATAAGGAAAAGATTCAATAAAGTTAACCCACTTAGCATGACGTCTATTTAACTTATTCTGTCCTTTCAAATGCTTATGAGACTCATGATCACTATGAACAACAAATTCCTTAGCCATCAAATAATGTGACCAAGTCTCGAATGCGCGGACAACAGCATAGAGCTCTTTATCATATGTAGAATAATTCAAAGCAGCTCCTTTAAGCTTCTCACTGAAAAAGGCGATAGGCTTTCTTTCCTGCATTAAAACAGTGCCAATTCCAACACCTGATGCATCACACATTAGTTCAAACACTTTATCAAAATCAGGTAATGCTAAAACAGGTGCATGAGTGAGATCATGCTTTAAAACAGTAAAGGCGTTTTCCTGAGCCTGCCCCCATACAAATGGAACATTCTTCTTGCAAAGATCATTAAGAGGCGTGGCTTTAGTGGAAAAGTCCTTCACAAACCGTCTGTAGAATCCAGCCAATCCATGGAATGACCGAACCTGTGCGGCCGAAGTTGGCTGCGGGCAATCCCTAATGGCCTTCACCTTGGCATCATCAACTTTGACACCTTCTGCAGAAACTACAAAACCGAGAAAAACAACCTCCGAAACACAAAAAGTACACTTTTGCATTTTGGCATATAATTGATTAGCACGCAATTCAATTAAAACCAAACGAAGATGTTCAACATGCGATTCATAATCTCTAGAATAGATCAGAATATCATCAAAATACACAACAACAAATTTACCTATAAACTTTCTAAGCGCATGATTCATTAACCTCATGAAAGTACTAGGTGCATTTGTGAGACCAAATGGCATGACTAACCACTCATATAAACCAAACTTAGTCTTAAAAGCAGTTTTCCATTCATCCCCTTCCCTCATGCGAATTTGATGATAGCCCTGTGTAAGATCTATTTTTGTATAAATTGTGGAACCATGCAAATCTTCTAACATGTCATCAAGCCTAGGGATAGGGTGCCTATACTTGATTGTTATCTTATTTACAGCTCTACAATCCATACACATTCTCCAAGTACTGTCTTTCTTAGGGACTAGAATAATAGGTACAGCACAAGGACTTAGAGATTCCCTAACCTGACCATTCGCGAGCAGCTTGTCTATTTGTCTATGCAATTCCGTTGTTTCCTCTGGATTTGCTTTGTAGGCAGGCTTGTTCGGAATTGGTGCGCCAGGGATGAAATCAATCTGATGTTTGATTCCTCGAAGTGGCGGCAGACCCTGCGCGGCAACTCTTTTGGAAAGACATCAGCGAATTCCTGCAACAAAGAAGAGACTTCTGTAGGGATATCCCGAGGGATATCATCAGGGTTAGTACAACTATCTTTACCGACTAAAACCAGTACATCATCATTGTTGTCTAACACTTGACCTATCTCTCCCTGAGTAGCAAAACAACTATTTCTAACTTTGTCCTGATCAGGCTTATCAGAGTTCGCCTTACTACCCTTTACAATTTCCTTCCCCTGACCCTTCTCTTTGCGTTTTTCAGCTCCCCAAATTGCGATTGCATCTTTGATTCGAACAGCTTCAGATCGCACTTCGTGAGGTGGCATGGGTAGGAATGTGTAGATCTTGCCTTCCTGGCAGACTGAGTAAGTGTTGGCGACCCCATCATGTGTTGCCTTCAGGTCAAAGAGCCGTGGTCGTCCGAGTAGAATGTGACAAGCCTCTATTGGCAGAACATCACATAAAATAGTGGATTCGAATTTACCGATAGCGTATGGTACGCTTACCGGCTTGGTGACTCTGTTGCCATCTGAGCTATCGAGCCATTGTAGCCGATAAGGACGTTGATGATTGATAACAGGAAGCTTCAACTTGTCAACCATGTATTCACTAGCAACGTTTGTGCAGCTCCCTCCATCAATTATCAGAACACACAACTTTCCATTTACCTTTGTTCTGGCGTGGAAGATGTTTGTCCGTTGAGTTGTGTCTGGGACAGCAGCTGTAGTCAGAGTGCGAGTAACCAAATTCTGAGAGGGATCTTCCTCGAGGAACTCGAATTGCTGCACTGGTGCAGACTGAGTGCTGTCAGTTAACTCCTGTGAAGGGTTAACGGTTGGATCTTCTTCGTCCTCCTCTGAAATGTACTCACCATCTTGTCCCAACAAGACCTTCCGGATATTTGGACAATCCCTCATGTAGTGGCCACGGCCTGAGCACTTGTGGCAAGTAACGTTGTTGATGGACTGTCTGGGATTTGATGGCGTCTTAGCTGGCGTTGAAGAAGAAGAAGTGGCGGCAACAGGGACTAGAGTTTTTCTCTCTGACTGGATCGGCCTCCTTGCTGGTAGAGAATATACCGGATTCTTTCTCCACGCCGGCGGGGCGCTTGTAGGTGTCCGGATTGGTGGAACTGACTTCAGGTACTCCTCCATGACCCGAGCTTTGTGCAGCATGTCTGTCAGAGTTGTAGCATTCTGCAATTCAACAGCTAAAGCAATACCCCTGTTCAAACCATTAAGAAAACGAGCCATAGATGCGGGCTCATCTTCCTGTACATTAGCCCTAATTTTTGCCATCTCTAACTTTCTAAAATATTCATCTACAGACATAGAACCTTGTACAAGAGTATATAATTTCCTATACAATTCTCTAAAGTAGTAATCAGGCACAAAGGTTTTATGCATAGATGTAGTCAAATCAAACCACGAGAGAGGCGGAGCACGGGCCCGCATGGGACACGTGTTTCTGCGTTGGTCCTGCTGTTGATTCCACCAGATTAAGGCATAGTCTGTGAAATGTACCACTGCGAGCTGGACCTTCTTGTGCTCTGGGATCGCATGAAGCTCAAAGATGCTGATGAGGGCATCCCAAGTCAACATCACGCAACAAGTCAACCTACAAGTGATTCCGGAGAAGCTGAGGAGGAGGTTTGATGAGGATATCCAGGGCTAAAACAACACACATTATGAGTCAGAATCTACGAAGCCAACCTGAAGGCAAAACGCCTTGGAGCAAAAAGAAGGAAAGGGTCAACTTGCAACTCTTCTAACCATCTTTAAGAAGAGGCACAAATCACCAAGTCCTAATGAAGAAGAAGGCTGTTTCTTGAAGTTCTTGAAGACACCGGAAGGTTCTTGGACGTGAAAGAGACATTTCTTGAAGTTCTTGATTTTCTTGAAAATCTTGAATTTCATATTTTGCAGAATCTTGAAAATCTTGAAAAATCTTGATTCCGAAATGATTCCGGGAGGTTCCAGAAGATTTCGGAAGCTCCCTACACCATTCCATAATGCAACGCCAACATTGGGCCGACCCAAATTCATGGAGTCCATTCCACACCAATTCAGATCGGCCAAGCCCAAGGAAAAGCCCACACGGCCAGCTCAATTAATTAGGGTTACACTTAATTAATTAGGGTTGAAAGTTAAAGGTTAAGGGTTTTGGAAAAAATAAGGATTTGTGCATGTTTCCTTATTTTGCCCTTAGTTTAATTAGTTTCCAAAAAGGGTTCCTTCTTGATCTCCTTTTTGGGAGTAGGATTTTTATTCTTTCCTTATTGTTTTTAAGTGTAAAATTCGGCTGCCTCTTAACAAAAAGGGGGTGAACGAAATTTACTTACCTTTTCTACCATTACCCACTTCTTTCCGGGTTTGGTATTGTAAAAGAAATTAACCTCTTGGTTAATTTCCAATTCTAATTCTTTTCCTTATTATTTTCTTTCTTATTTTCGGCCATCCCTACCTCTATAAATAGGGCAGCCATGCATAATAATAAACAGTGTATTTCAGATCAAAAACTTAGTGTTTGAGATACCTCCTTTTATTGCTTTATGTATTTGCATGTTGTAGTTTACATAATTGCATGAAACTTAGCCTTTTAGGTTCTTGCTCAACCTAATTGTTCGCATGTTTCACACCTCTTTTCTTGCACTTGGTTCGAATTCTTAAACAAACTGGTCAGGATAGTTTATCCCTTGTTTTATCAATTTGAACGTAAGTTAAAGGTTTTTAGAGCTTGTCACTTAATCGCAAGGTCCTTGGCAACATTATCCGCATGTGTACAACCGTCCACATCAAGGTTCGAGTTCTACATCGAGGCCCAACAATGCTTCAGGATCCAAGCCCATATCAGAGGGATCCACTTGTAGACATCACTGGGCCCATGACCAGGAGCAGAGCGAAGAAGGTACGAGAAGCTCTCAACAACCTTGTGCAAGCCTGCCATCAAGATGCCCAGCTGATTGTAGAAGCCCACGCCTTGGAGAAAAATGGAGGAAATGTGCAATTTGCAACTCTTCTAACTATCTTGGAAGGAGAGGCGCAAATCATCACATCTTAATCAAGAAGAAGGCTGTTTCTTGAAGTCTTGAAGAAGCCGGGAGGTTCTTGGACTTAGAAGAAACTAAATAATAAAGTTACCTACCAATTGGGCCGACCCAAAAACTCATGGACCAGCCCACAAGTTTTCGGCCAGCCCAAGGAGCAGCATGAAGCCGCACGGCCAAGCCCACAAGAGCAAAGCCCACACGGCTAAATTATTAGTTAGGGTTCTTTTTCTTTTAATAAATTAATTAAGTCTTTTAGTCTTTTAGTTAGTTTCCAAAAAGGGTTTCCTTATTCTTTTTGGAAGTAGGAGTTTTATTCTTTTCTTGATTTTAGTTACAAATTCGGCTACCTCATGTTTAAGGTAAAACCGAATTCTTGTTGCCTTTTCTTACCATTCCTACTTCTTTCCAGGTTTGGTAATTGTACAAGGAATTAACCTCTTGGTTAATTTCCAATTCTAAGTCTTTTCTTTTTCTACTTTTGGTATTAAAATTCGGCCACCCTCACCTTTAAATAGGTGACCGAATTCATCAATAAAGTTAGAGTATTTCAGATCAAAAACTTAGTGTTTGAAGTACCTCCTTTTATTACTTTATGTATTTGCATGTCGTAGTTTACATAATTGCATGAAACTTAGCCTTTTAGGTTCTTGCTCAACCTAATTGTTCGCATGTTTCACACCTCTTTTCTTGCACTTGGTTTGAATTCATAAACAAATTGGTCAGGATAGTTTATCCCTTGTTTTATCAATTCCGAACGTGAGTTAAAGGTTTGTAAGAGCTTGTCACTTAATCACAAGGTCCTTGGCAACATTATCCGCATGTGTACAACCGTCCACATCAGATGCACTCCATCTTCATCTCCCAGTCTAGATAACCCTCAGGATTTGTGCCTCCGGCAAAGGGCGGAACGGTTGTCTTGCACTGACTGAGGCCTGCGAAAGGCTGGTCTGCTGCGTTGGTGCCTAGTGCGGCAACTTCGTCGTCTGAGTCTGTGCGCTGTTGCTCCCGTTCAGTCCTAAGTTCGGCGACTTCCTCCGTGAGTGTAGCAAATCGCGCGGAGAGTTGCACAATTGCAGCCAGGATTTGCTCGTTCCCCAAAGGGTTAGGAGCACCTCCACCTGACATTGGATAAAGAAAGCGAAAACCTGTCTGCTAAGAATAAGGAAAAGTGAGAAATAACCTTACCCCCTTATTCCCCCAAGTGTTTCCCACCTAACAGCTACACACAAACCCCGTGTTTCGCTCTAGGGTGGCGCCCTGTAAATTATGAACACTCAAGCCTTTTACCTCTCTACCTCCCGGTATTGATAAATGTATTAGGCAAGCAGCAATTCACACAAAAGCAATGACACTTAAGAAAGAAGCAAAATTTTTGCAAAAACCACACTTGGTTCTATTTTGAAAAATCTTTTCGCAAAACGAAATTTTGTAATATAGCTCAGATATGAAGTACACAACAGGAAATTTCGGGGTTAAGCCCTCAAATTTCAGAAAAGATGAGTCTGCACGATGACAAAATCCAAACTATAATTCAAGAGCAAATGTCCAGGTAGCACGAAAAGATAACTAGGCAATTGGAAGCAGGGCAATTCAAAATTGAATAGAAGCAAAGAAAAATAAGCAGAGTTGAAACAACTTTAGGAAAGTCCTAAAACTACCCAAAGAAGAGATCACCCACCCAATAGGTAATCAAGAAACCAATCCCCACAAATTATCAATGCTCCCAATATGTAAAACAGTACCCAACTTGCGATTTCTAACCCCTTAATTAACCGAAAACAGTACCAAATTGCAGCAATATGCGATTTTCAAGAATTGACAATCCTAGGCTAGCAAGTTCAATTTTGACTCACTAACCAATTCCTAGGAATAATCTTAGCAGCACAAGGATACAAAACCAAGAATTCAATATATTTTCAAGAATTCAAAACAAAGTATCCCAAACTAGAGCATATAACTTCTAATGCGCAAACAAAGTGAGCGGCTTAACATCAACCGCAAAACTCACTATTTCTCAACAAAACAGCACAAGAGGGGTAGAATTAAATAGCAAAAAGCCCAGCAATATATAAACCCAAGTAAGAACCAAAAACCCTAGCTTTGTAGGTAAACCCGAGAATGGAAACCGAAACTGAAAACCCGAATTGAAAAACCAAAACAGAAAACCGAACCCAAAAATTCGAAACCCTAGGGTTAGGGTTTAGGGTTAGGGTTTAGTTTTAGGGTTTAGGGTTAGGGTTTAGGGTTAGGGTTTAGTTTTAGGGTTAGGGTTTAGGGTTAGGGTTTAGGGTTAGGGTTTAGTGTTTAGGGTTTACAAGTGAAAAACCAAAACCCTAAAGGAAACAAAAACCGAACCCCTTAAGCAAAAACCGAACCCCTAAAAATTCTGAAAACCCGATTTTGCTAAACCCGATTTTGTCTTCTAAAAACCCGATTTTAATTCTGAAAATTCAGCAAGGGCAGTCTGGGTATTTAAGAAAATTTTGCGATTTTTAAAGATGGAAAACAGTACACAAAAATCGCAAATTGAAAGCTTGAAAGAAAAAAAATTTCCCCAAGAAGATGAAGTCTAATCCAAATTTCAAGATAAGGAAAAGAAAACACCTGGAAAAGATTCGGTCGTGTTGACCTCCTCTTGCCTTTTCTTTTTACCATTCCCCACTTCTTTCAGGGTTTGGTATTGTAAAGGAAATCAATC
The DNA here is from genome assembly GCA_016801395.1 of Leptodermis oblonga. Taxonomy (NCBI): domain Eukaryota; kingdom Viridiplantae; phylum Streptophyta; class Magnoliopsida; order Gentianales; family Rubiaceae; genus Leptodermis; species Leptodermis oblonga. The sequence goes on along the minus strand of CM028755.1, from coordinate 21,286,608 downwards.
TCTTGATTGATTTCCAATTCTACTTCTTATCCTTATTTCTTTTTGATGTGGGCGGTTGTACACATGCGGATAATGTTGCCAAGGACCTTGTGATTAAGCGGCGAGCTCTTAGAATTCTCAAACTCACGTGCGGCTAAGAGAAATAAGGAAAAGCTAACCTAGCTAGTTTGTTTTATAGTCGAACCAAGTGCAAGCATGAGATTTGAAACATGTGAATAATTAGGTAGAGCAAGAACCTAATTAGCTAAGTTTCATGCAATTATGTAAACTACAACATGCAAATACATAAAGCAATAAAAGGAGGGTACTCAAAACACTAAGTTTATGATCTGAATACTTGTGATTTATTGAAGGGGGCGGCTACCTATTTATAGGTGAGGTAGCCGAATACAAGAAGGTAGAAAAAGGAAAGAATTAAAATTGGAAATTAACAAAGAGGTTAATTTCCTTTACCAAACCCGGAAAGAAGTAGGAATGGTAAGAAAAGAAAGAAGAGAAATTCGGTCACCTCTTTTCTTTGGGTGATTGCCGAAATTACAAGGAAAAGAATAAGGAAAAGAATAAAATTCCTACTCCCAAAAAAGAATAAGGGAACCCTTTTTGGATATTAACTGAAAAGAATAAAACAACTTAATTAAGTAAAAGAAAAGAACCCTAATTTGGTAACTAGCCGTTTGGACTAGCCGTTTGGACTTGCTAGTGTGCGGCTTCTTCTTGCTTCCTTTTGGGCTGGCCGAAACTTGTAGGCTGGTCCATGAGTTTTTGGTCGGCCCAAATTGTAGGGAACTTTATTAATTTGTTTCTTTTAAGTCCAAGAACCTTCCGGCATCTTCAAGACTTCAAGAAACAGCCTTCTTCTTTCATTAGGACTTGATGATTTGCACCTCTTCTTCAAAGATGGTTAGAAGAGTTGCAAATCGCACATTTCCTCTATTTTCCTCCAAGGCGTGGGCTTCTACAATTAACTGAGCATCCTGATGGCAAGCTTGAACAAGGTTGTTGAGTGCATCTCGAACCTTCTTCGCTCTGCTTCTGGTCATGGGCCCAGTGATGTCTACAAGTGGATCCCTCTGATTGGGCTTGGATCCTGAAGCATTGTCGGGCCTCGATGTATAACTCGAACCTCCTCCTCAGCTTCTCCAGAACCGCTTGCATCTTGACTTGCTTGACTTGTTGCTTGACTTTGGATGCCCTCATCACTTTTTATGACTTTTTCGGCTATCCCTTAGTCTATAAAAGGGCAGCCGTGCATCAATAATATTCAACGTATTCAGATCATAAAACTAAGTGTTTTGAGTACCATCCCTTTATTGCTTTATGTATTTGCATGTTGTAGTTTACATAATTGCATGAAACTTAGCTAATTAGGTTACTTGCTCTACCTAATTAATTCGCATGTTTCAAAACTCTTTTCTTACACTTGGTTCGAAAATCTAAAACAAATTAGCTTAGGTTAAGTTCTTTTTGTTTCTCTGATTTTTCGGGTAAGATAGAGTATTATACGAGCTCGCTACTTAATCACAAGGTCCTTGGCAACTTTAATCAACATGTGTACAACCGTCCACATCAATTGGTATCAGAGCTTAGGAGTGATTTCGTGGCTGGAGGAGGTCGAAGTAACCCGACCAAATCTTTCTCAGGTGTTTTCTTTTCCTTGTTAGTCTTGTTTATCTTGAAATTCTTGGATTAGAACGCATCTTCTTAGGGGAAATTTTTTTTCTTTCAAGCTTTAAATTTTTGATTTTTGGTGCTGTTTTCCTATCTTTAAAATTGAAAAAAAAAAATTCCTTAGAAAAATCGTATACCCTTGCTGCAAATTCAGAATTAAAATTCGGCCTTTAAAAACAAATTAGGGTTCGGATTTTGCGACACTAGGGTTTCGGTTTTTAGTTGAACTTTTGGTCGCCTTGCTTGCGACACTAGGGTTTTGAAAGACGCTTTAGTGTTGCTGTTTTAGCATCTAAATTGCTGGGCTTTTGCGACTTATTTTTCTACCCCTCTTGTGCTGTTTTGTTGAAATTGGTGAGTTTTTGCGGTTGATGTTAAGCAGCTCACCTTAACTGCGCATTGTGAATTGCATGCTCTAGTTTGGGATACCTTGTTTTGAATTCTTGAAAATATATTGAATTCTTGATTTTGTATCCTTGTGCTGCTGAGATTATCCCTGGGAATAGGTTAGTGAGTCAAAATTGAACTTTGCTAGCCCTAGGGTTTTCGTTTCTTGAAATCGCATATTGCTAAGTTGTTCGGCCACTTAGGGGTTTTAAAAATCGCAATTTTGGTACTGTTTGCATATTGAAGGAATTAATAAATTTGCTGGGATTGGTTTCTTGATTACCTATTGGGTGGGTGATCTCTTCTTTGGGTAGTTTTAGGACTTTCCTAAAGTTGTTTCAACTCTGCATATTTTTCTTTGATTCTATTCAATTTTGAATTGCCCTGCTTTCAACTGCTAGTTTATCTTTTTGTGCGACCTGAACATTTACTCTTGAATTATAGTTTGGATTTTGCCATCGTGCACACCCATCTTTTCTGAAATTTGAGGGCTTAACCCCGAAATTTCCTGTTGTGTACTTCATATCTGAACTATATTACAAACTATCGTTTACGAAAAGATTTTTCAACTCAAAATAGAACCAAGTGTCTATTTTTGCGAAAATTTGTGCTTTTTCTTAAGTGTCATTGCTTTGTGTGAATTACTGCTTGCCTTATACATTTGTCAATACCGGGAGGTAGAGTGGAAAAACGCTTGAGTGAACATACTATAAAGGGCGCCACCCTAGAGTGAAACACAGGGTTTGTGTGTAGTTGTTAGGTGGGATACACTTGGGGGACAAGGGGGTAAGGTTACTACTCATTTTTTCTTGTTCTTAGCAGACAGGTTTTCGCTTTAACCGATGTCAGGTGGAGGTGCTCCTAACCCTTTGGGGAGTGAGCAAATACTGGCTGCAATAGCGCAACTCTCTGCTCGATTTGCTACCCTCACGGAGGAAGTCGCTGAACTACGCACTGAAAGAGAGCAACGGCGTACAGAGTCAGAGGACGACATGGCCGCACCTGACAACAACACAGCTGACAAGTCTTTCTAAGGGCTCAGTCAATGAAAAACGACTGTTCCACCCTTCGCCGGCGGCACAAATCCAGAGGATTATCTAGACTGGGAGATGAAGATGGAGTGCATCTTCAAGCTGCATGCGATCCCAGAGCACAAGAAGGTCCCTCTCGCGGTGGTACATTTCACGGACTATGCCCGGGTCTGGTGGAATCAACAGATGGACCAGCGAAGGAATACGCGTCCAATGTGGGCCCGTGCTCCGCCTCTAACTTGGTTTGATTTAACTACTGCTATGCGTAGAACTTTTGTTCCTGATTACTGTTTTAGAGAATTGTATAGGAAATTACATACTCTTGTACAAGGTTCTTTATCTGTAGACGCATATTTGAGAAAGTTAGAGATGGCCAAAATTAGGGCAAATGTACAGGAAGATGAAGCCGCATCAATGGCCCGTTTTCTTAATGGCCTAAATAGGAATATAGCCTTAGCTGTTGAATTGCAGAATGCTACAACTCTGACGGACATGTTGCATAAAGCTCGGGTCATGGAGGACTACCTGAAGACAATTCCACCTGTCCGGACGCCTACAAGCGCCCCACCGGCTTAGAGAAAGAATCTGGTATACTCTCCACCAGCAAAGAGGCCGATCACGTCAGAAAGAAAGGCTATAGTCCCTGTCACCACCTCTTCTTCATCGCAATCCAGGACGCCATCTACACCTCGGCAATCCATCAGCAATGTCACTTGCCATAAATGCTCAGGCCGTGGCCAGTACATGCGTGATTGTCCTAACATCCGGAAGGTCTTATTGGGGCAAGATGGTGAGTACATTTCAGAAGAAGATGAAGAAGAACCAACTGTTGACCCTTCGCAGGAATTAACTGACAGCACTCCGTCTGCACCAGTGGAGCAATTCGAGTTCATAGAGGAAGATCCTAATCAGAACTTGGTTACTCGCGCTCTGAGTACAGCTGCTGTCTAAGACACCTCTCAACGGACAAACATCATCCACGCCAAAACTAAGGTAAATGGAAAGTTGTGTGTTCTGATAATTGATGGAGGAAGTTGCACCAACGTTGCCAGCGAATATATGGTTGACAAATTGAAGCTTCCTATTATCAATCATCCACGTCCTTATCGGCTACAATGGCTCGACAGCTCAAACGGCTACAGAGTCACCAAGCAGGTAAGCGTACCATACGCTATCGGTAAGTTCGAATCCACTGTTTTATGTGATGTTCTGCCAATGGAGGCTTGTCACATTCTACTCGGACGACCATGGCTCTTTGACCTGAAGGCAACACATGATGGAGTCGCCAACACTTACTCGGTCTGCCAGGCAGGCAAGATCCACACTTTTCTCCCTATGCCACCTACTGAAGTGCGATCCAAAGCAGTTCGCATGAAGGAAGCAATCGCCCACTGGGAAGCTGAAAGGCGCCAAGAAAAAGGGAAGGGGAAAGAACTTGTAAAGGGTAGTAAGGCGAACTCTGATAAGTCTAAACAGGAAGAAGTTAAGGGTAACTATTTCGCTACAGTAGGAGAGATAGGACAGGTGTTAGATAGCAAAGTTTATGTACTAGTTTTAGTATGTAAAGATAATTGTCCTAACCCTGACGATATCCCTCGAGATATCCCTATAGAAGTTGATTCTTTGTTGCAGGAATTCAACAATGTCTTTCCCGAAGAGCTGCCGCAGGGATTGCCGCCTCTACGCGGAATTGAACATCAGATCGACTTCATAACTGGCGCACCTATTCCAAATCGACCTGCCTACAAAGCAAATCCGGAGGAAACAAAGGAGTTGCAAAGACAGATCGACAAGCTGCTAGCGCATGGCCAGGTAAGGGAATCTCTAAGTCCTTGTGTTGTACCTGTTATTCTAGTCCCTAAGAAAGATGGTACATGGAGAATGTGTGTTGATTGTAGAGCTGTTAATAAGATAACAAGCAAGTATAGGCATCCTATCCCTAGGCTTGATGACATGTTAGAGGATTTGTATGGTTCAACAATTTACACTAAAATAGATCTTACACAGGGCTATCATCAAATTCGCATGAGGGAGGGGGATGAATGGAAAACTGCTTTTAAAACTAAATTTGGTTTGTATGAGTGGTTAGTCATGCCCTTCGGCCTAACAAATGCACCTAGTACTTTTATGAGATTAATGAATGATGTGCTTAGAAAGTTCATAGGTAAATTTGTTGTGGTTTATTTTGATGATATTCTGATCTATTCAAGGGACTTAAAATCGCATGTTGAGCATCTTCGCTTGGTTTTGATTGAATTGCGTGCTAATCAATTGTATGCCAAGATGCAGAAATGTACTTCTGTGTTCCGGAAGTTTTTTTTCTCGGTTTTGTAGTTTCTAAAGATGGTATCAAAGTTGACGATGCCAAGGTGAAAGCCATTAGGGAGTGGCCCACACCAACCTCGGCCGCACAGGTGAGATCTTTCCATGGTTTTGCTGGATTTTACCGACGGTTTGTGAAGGACTTTTCCACCAAAGCAGCGCCTCTCAATGACTTGTGCAAAAAGAATGTTCCATTGTGTGGGGACAAGCTCAGGAAAATGCCTTTACTGTTCTTAAGCATGATCTCACTCATGCACCTGTTTTAGCATTACCTGATTTTGATAAAGTGTTTGAACTAATGTATGATGCATCAGGTATTGGAATTGGCGCAGTCTTAATGCAGGAACGCAAGCCAATCGCCTTTTTCAGTGAGAAGTTAAAAGGGGCTGCCTTAAATTATCCAACTTATGATAAGGAGCTCTATGCAGTGGTCCGCGCATTTGAGACTTGGTCACATTATTTAATGGCCAAAGAATTTGTTGTACACAGTGACCATGAGTCCCTAAAGCACTTAAAGGGACAGAATAAATTAAATAGACGTCATGCTAAATGGGTTAACTTTATTGAATCTTTTCCTTACATTATTAAGTATAAGAAAGGTAAAGATAATTTAGTTGCTGACGCTCTATCTCGCAGGTATGAAATTCTAGCTGTTTTAGATCATTCTTTGCTAGGATTTGCATATCTAAAGGATTTTTATGCTTCTGATGTTGATTTTTTGGATTTGTATAAAGCATGTGAATCTGGGGCATTCCATAAGTACTATAGACAGGATGGTTTTCTGTTTAGGAAAAATAGGTTATGCATCCCTCGTAGTTCTGCTAGAGAATTACTGGTTCGTGAAGCTCACAATGGGGGTCTTATGGGTCATTTTGGTGTGCCTAAAACACTTGAAGTGTTACAGGAACATTTTTATTGGCCGCATATGCGTAAAGATGTACAGCATGTTTGCACTCATTGCATTAATTGTTTAAAAGCTAAGTCTACATCTAAACCCCACGGACTTTACACGCCTTTGCCTATTCCTTCTTTACCTTGGATTGAAATTTCAATGGATTTTATTCTAGGTCTCCCAAGGACGCAAAGAGGTAATGACTCTTTATTTATCGTAGTTGATCGGTTTTCTAAAATGGCACACTTTATTCCTTGCAGGAAATCAGATGATGCCAGGCATGTTGCGGAATTGTTCTTTCAGGGAATTGTTCGGTTGCATGGAATACCACGCACCATTGTTTCAGATCGCGACGTCAAATTTCTGAGTTACTTTTGGAAGACTTTGTGGTCACGCCTCGGCACAAAACTACTGTTTTCGACTACAAGTCATCCACAGACGGAAGTCACCAACCGCACCGTTGGCAATCTCCTTAGGGCGCTAATTCAGAAGAATCTCAAACGTTGGGAAGAAATCTTGCCGGTTGCAGAGTTTGCATACAACCGAACCAAGCACTCCTCAACAGGGTTCTGTCCATTTGAAGTTGCCTACGGCTTTACTCCTTTGACGGTTATGGATCTCATCCCTTTGCCGCTAAAGGAACAGGTTAATCTCGACGGCGCAAAGAAAGCTGAAACTGTGCAGCGCATACATGCCAAAGTTCTGACAAACCTGGAGAAAACCTACGCCAAAGCCGCCGCACATGCAAACCAACGGCGCAAGGCTGTGAACTTTGAACCAGGCGACTGGGTTTGGGTTCACATGAGGAAGGAACGATTCCCTGCTGCGAGAAGGACCAAACTCCATCCCCGGGGCGATGGACCTTCTCAAATCGTTTCTAAGATTGGACCTAATGCTTACAAACTCGATTTACTAGGTGAGTATGGTGTTAGTACTTCCTTTAATGTTGCTGACTTGTCTCCTTTTACTTATGAACAGGGTGCTGATTTTACGTCAAATCCTTTTCAACCGGGAGGGGATGATGAGGGCATCCAAACGCCAGCAACAAGTCAAGAAGCAAGTGATTCCAGAGAAGCTGAGGAGGTTCGAGTTCTACATCGAGGTCCAACAATGCTTCAGGACCCAAGTCCATATCAAAGGGATCAACTTGTAGACATCACTGGGCCGATGACCAGAAGCAGAGCAAAGAAGGTTCGAGAGACACTCAACAACCTTGTCCAAACTTGCCATCAGGACGCTCAGTTGATCGTAGAAGCAAACGCCTTGGAGCAAAAAGATGGAAAGGTTCAAATTGCGACTCTCCTAACCATTCTTGAAGAAGAGGCGCAATTCTCCAATCCATAATGAAGAAGAAGGCTGTTTCTTGAAGTTCTTGAAGATGCCGGAAGGTTCTTGGACTTTAAAGAAACATTTCTTGAAGTTCCCTACATTTTTCCATAATGCGACATCAACATTGGGCCGACCCAACTCATGGAGCCCATTCCACAAAATCGGCCAGCCCAAGGAAGCCCAAGGAAACCACACGGCCAAGCCTAAGTAGCTAGGGCTAAAAGTTAAGGGCTAGTGTTCTTTTAAGTTGCTAGGGTTAAAAGTTAAGTGCTAGGGTTCTTTTTACTCTTAGTTTAGTTAGTTTCAAAAAAGGGTTCCTTCTTGATCTCCTTTTTGGGAGTAGGATTTTTATTCTTTTCCTTATTATTTTCAAGTTGTAATTTCGGCTACCCTAAAGAAATAAGGTGACCGAAACTTGCCTTTTCTTTTTACCATTCCCCACTTCTTTCAGGGCTTGGTATTGTAAAGGAAATCAATCTCTTGATTGATTTCCAATGCTACTTCTTTTCCTTATTTCTTTTTATGACTTTTTCGGCTATCCCTTAGTCTATAAAAGGGCAGCCGTGCATCAATAATATTCAACGTATTCAGATCATAAAACTAAGTGTTTTGAGTACCATCCCTTTATTGCTTTATGTATTTGCATGTTGTAGTTTACATAATTGCATGAAACTTAGCTAATTAGGTTACTTGCTCTACCTAATTAATTCGCATGTTTCAAAACTCTTTTCTTACACTTGGTTCGAAAATCTAAAACAAATTAGCTTAGGTTAAGTTTTTTTTGTTTCTCTGATTTTTCGGGTAAGATAGAGTATTATACGAGCTCGCTACTTAATCACAAGGTCCTTGGCAACTTTAATCCGCATGTGTACAACTGTCCGCATCACAGCAGCTCTAGTCAGAGTGCGAGTAAGCAAGTTCTGATTGGGATCTTCCTCTATGAACTCGAATTGCTCCACTGGTGCAGACGGAGTGCTGTTAGTTAACTCCTGCAAGGGGTCAACGGTTTGATCTTCTTCATCTTCTTCTGGAACGTACTCACCATCTTGCCCCAATAAGACCTTCCGGATATTAGGACAATCACGCATGTAGTGGCCACGGCCTGAGCATTTGTGGCAAGTAACATTGCTGATGGATTGCCGAGGTGTAGATGGCGTCCTGGATTGCGATGAAGAAGAGGAGGTGACAGGGACTATAGCCTTCCTTTCTGAGGTGATCGGCCTCGTTGTTGGTGGAGAGTATACCAGATTCTTTCTCCAAGCCGGTGGGGCGCTTGTAGGCGTCCGGACAGGTGGAATTGTCTTCAGGTAGTCCTCCATGACCCGAGCTTTGTGCAACATGCCTGTCAGAGTTGTAGCATTCTGAAGTTCAACAGCTAAGGCTATATTCCTGTTTAGGCCATTAAGAAAACGAGCCATTGATGCGGCTTCATCTTCCTGTACATTTGCCCTAATTTTGGCCATCTCTAACTTTCTAAAATATGCGTCTACAGATAAAGAACCTTGTACAAGAGTATGTAATTTCCTATACAATTCTCTAAAATAGTAATCAGGAACAAAAGTTCTACGCATAGCAGTAGTCAAATCAAACCAAGTTAGAGGCGGAGCACGGGCCCGCATTGGATGCGTATTCTTGCGCTGATCCATCTGTTGATTCCACCAGACCAGGGCATAGTCCGTGAAATGTACCACCGCGAGAGGGACCTTCCTGTGCTCTGGGATCGCGTGAAGCTCAAAGATGCGCTCCATTTTTATCTCCCAGTCTAAGTAATCCTCCGGATTCGTGCCGCCGGCGAAGGGTGGAACAGTCGTTTTGCATTCACTGAGCCCTTCGAAAGACTTGTCGGCGTTGTTGTCAGGTGCGGCCATGTCATCCTCTGACTCTGTACGCCGTTGCTCTCTTTCAGTGCGTAGTTCAGCGACCTCCTCCGTGAGGGTAGCAAATCGCGCAAAGAGTTGCGCTATTGCAGCCAGTATTTGCTCGCTCCCCAAAGGGTTAGGAGCACCTCCACCTAACATCGGTTAAAAGCAAAAACCTGTCTGCTAAGAATAAGGAAAAATGAGTAGTAACCTTACCCCTTTGTCCCCCAAGTGTATCCCACCTAACATCTGCACACAAACCCTGTGTTTCACTCTAGGGTGCCGCCCTTTATAGTATGTTCACTCAAGCCTTTTTCCACTCTACCTCCCGGTATTGACAAATGTATAAGGCAAACAGTAATTCACACAAAGCAATGACACTTAAGAAAAAGCACAAATTTTCGCAAAAATAGACACTTGGTTCTATTTTGAGTTGAAAAATCTTTTCGCAAACGATATTTTGTAATATAGTTCAGATATGAAGTACACAACAGGAAATTTCGGGGTTAAGCCCTCAAATTTCAGAAAAGATGAGTGTGCACGATGACAAAATCCAAACTATAATTCAAGAGCAAATGTTCAGGTCGCACGAAAAGATAAACTAGCAGTTGAAAGTAGGGCAATTCAAAATTGAATAGAATCAAAGAAAAATAAGCAGAGTTGACACAACTTCAGGAAAGTCCTAAAACTACCCAAAGAAGAGATCACCCACCCAATAGGTAATCAAGAAACCAATCCCAGCAAATTTATTAATTCTTTCAACATGCAAACAGTACCAAATTGCGATTTTTAAACCCCCTAAGTGGCCAAAAAATTTAGCAATATGCAATTTCAAGAAACGAAAACCCTAGGGCTAGCAAAGTTCAATTTTTGACTCACTAACCTATTCCTAGGGATAATCTTAGCAGCACAAGGATACAAAATCAAGAAGTCAATATATTTTCAAGAATTCAAAACAAGGTATCCCAAACTAGAGCATGCAATTCACAATGCGCAGTTAAGGTGAGCTGCTTAACAACAACCGCAAAAACTCACCAATTTCAACAAAAACAGCACAAGAGGGATAGAAAAAATTAGTCGCAAAACCCAGCAATTTAGACGCTAAAACAGCAACACTAAAGCGTTTCTCAAAACCCTAGTGTCGCAAGAAAGGCGACTAAAAAGAATCAATTAAACCAAAACCCTAGTGTCGCAAAATCCGAACCCTAATTTGTTTTTAAAGGCCGAATTTTAATTCTGAATTTGCAGCAAGGGTATATGATTTTTCTAAGGAATTTTTCGATTTTAAAGATAGGGAAACAGAACCAAAAATCGAAAATTTAAAGCTTGAAAGAAAAAAAATTTTCCCCCAAGAAGATGCGTTCTAATCCAAGAATTTCAAGATAAACAAGACTAACAAGGAAAAGAAAACACCTGATAAAGATTTGGTCGGGTTACTTCGACCTCCTCCAGCCACGAAATCACTCCTAAGCTCTGATACCAATTGATGTGGACGGTTGTACACATGCGGATTAAGTTGCCAAGGACCTTGTGATTAAGTGACGTAGCTCGTATAACCTCTAACTCACTTGAAAATTCAGAGAACTAAATTAACTAACCTAAGCTAACTTAATTGAGAATTTCGAACCAAGTCTGAGAAAAGAGTTTGAAACATGCGAATTAATTAGGTAGAGCAAGTAACCTAATTAGCTAAGTTTCATGCAATATGTAAACTACGCATGCAAATACATAAAGCAATAAAGGGATGGTACTCAAAACTAATAGTTTTATGATCTGAATACTCTGAATTTTATTGATGAGTTCGGCTGCCTATTTATAGGTAAAACAGCCAAAAAAGTCATGAAAAAGAATAAGGAAAAAGAAGTAGAATTGGAAATCAATCAAGAGATTGATTTCCTTTACAATACCAAACCCTGAAAGAAGTGGGGAATGGTAAAAAGAAAAGGCAAGTTTCGGTCACCTTATTTCTTTAGGGTAGCCAAAATTACAACTTGAAAATAATAAGGAAAAGAATAAAAATTCTACTCCCAAAAAGGAGATCAAGAAGGAACCCTTTTTGGAAACTAACAAAACTAAGAGTAAAAAGAACCCTAGCTCTTAACTTTTAACCCTAGCGACTTAAAAGAACCCTAGCCCTTAACTTGTAACCCTAGCTACTTAATTTGTAACCCTAACTAATTAAGTTGGCCGTGTGGGCTTTTCTTGGGTTGGCCGACTTGTGGAATGGACTCCATGAGTTGGGTCAGCCCAATGTTGATGTCGCATTATGGAAAAATGTAGGGAACTTCAAGAATTGTTTCTTTAAAGTCAAAGAACCTTCCGGCATCTTCAAGAACTTCAAGAAACAGCCTTTTTCTTCATTGTGGATTGGGGAATTGCGCCTCTTCTTCAAGAATGGTTAGGAGAGTCGCAATTTGAACATTTCCGTCTTTCTACTCCAAGGCGTTTGCTTCTACAATCAATTGAGCGTCCTGATGGCAGGCTTGGACAAGGTTGTTGAGTGTCTCTTGAACCTTCTTCGCTCTGCTTCTGGTCATTGGCCCAATGATGTCTACAAGTGGATCCCTTTGATATGGACTTGGATCCTGAAGCATTGTTGGACCCCGATGTAGAACTCGAACCTCCTCAGCTTCTCTGGACTCACTTGCTTCTGGACTTGTTGCTGGACTTTGGATGCCCTCATCAGTATCAGAGCTTAGGAGTGGTTTCGTGGCTGGAGAAGGTCGAAGTAACCCGACCGAATCTTTCTCAGGTGTTTTCTTTTCCTTGTTAGTCTTGTTTATCTTGAAATTCTTGGAATTAGAACGCATCTTCTTGGGGGAAATTTTTTTTTCTTTCAAGCTTTTGAATTTCGGTTTTTAGTGCTGGTTACCCTACCTAAAAATCGCATATTCCTTAGGAAAATTGAACCAAATTTTAAAGTACTGAAAAACGCAACTTAGGGTTTTAAAATCACCTTCTTTTTGCGAAAGGTTTGTACTGTTTTGGGGCTTTTTTTCTATTATTAAAATCGCATATCCCTTGTTATAAATTCACAAAGAAATTTGGACTTTAAAAATCAACTAAGGGTTTGGGTTTGGTTTAAATTAGGGTTTTGATTTTTAGTTGAACTTTTAGTCGCCTTTCTAGCGACACTAGGGTTTTGAGAGACGCTTTAGTGTTGCTGTTTTGCGTCTAAAATTGCTGGGTTTTTGCGACTATTTTCTACCCCTCTTGTGCTGTTTTTGTTGAAATTGGTGAGTTTTTGCGGTTGATGTTAAGCAGCTCACCTTATCTGCGCATTGTAAATTGCATGCTCTAGTTTGGGATACCTTGTTTTGAATTCTTGAAAATATATTGAATTCTTGATTTTGTATCCTTGTGCGGCTGAGATTATCCCTGGGAATTGGTTAGTGAGCCAAAAAAAAAAAAAATTTGAACTTGCTAGCCCTAGGGTTTTCGTTTCTTCAAATCGCATGCTAGTTAAATTTTGTGCCATTTAGGGGTTTTAAAATCGCAACTTGGACTATTTGCATATTGAAAAGAATTAATAATTTGCTGGGATTGGTTTCTTGATTACCTATTGGGTGGGTGATCTCTTCTTTGGGTAGTTTTAGGACTCTCCTAAAGTTGTTTCAACTCTGCTTATTTTTCTTTGATTCTATTCAATTTTGAATTGCCCTGCTTTCAACTGCTAGTATATCTTTTCGTGCGACCTGAACATTTGCTCTTCCATTATAGTTTGGATTTTGTCATCGTGCACACTCATCTTTTCTGAAATTTGAGGGTTTAACCCCGAAATTTCCCTGTTGTGTACATCTTATCTGAACTATATTACAACTATCGTTTGCGAAAAGATTTTTCAACTCAAAATAGAACCAAGTGTCTATTTTCAAAAATTTGTGCTTTTTCTTAAGTGTCATTGCTTTGTGTGAATTACTGCTTGCCTTATACATTTGTCAATACCGGGAGGTAGAGTGGAAAAAGGCTTGAGTGAACATACTATAAGGGCGCCACCCTAGAGTGAAACACTAGTTTGTGTGTAGCTGTTAGGTGGGATACACTTGGGGGACAAGGGGGTAAGGTTACTACTCATTTTTCCTTATTCTTAGCAGACAGATTTTTGCTTTAACCGATGTCAGGAGGAGGTGCTTCTGCCCCTTTGGGGAGTGAGCAAATACTGGCTGCAATAGCGCAACTCTCTGCGCGATTTGCTACCCTCACGAAGGAGGTCGCTGAACTGCGCACTGAACGAGAACAACGGCGTACAGAGTCAGATGATGATATGGCCGCACCTGACAACAATGTCGCTGACAAATCTTTCGAAGGTCTCCGTCAATGCAAAACGACTGTTCCACCCTTCGCTGGCGGTACAAATCCGGAGGATTACTTAGACTGGGAGATGAAGATGGAGCGCATCTTCGAGCTTCACGCGATCCCAGAACACAAGAAGGTCCTCTCACAGTGGTACATTTCACGGACTAATCCCTGGTCTTGTGGAATCAACAGATGGACCAGCGAAGGAATACGCGTCCCATGCGGGCCCGTGCTCCGCCTCTAACTTGGTTTGATTTGACTACTGCTATGCGTAGAACTTTTGTTCCTGATTATTATTTTAGAGAATTGTGTAGGAAATTACATACTCTTGTACAAGGTTCTTTATCTGTAGACGCATATTTTAGAAAGTTAGAGATGGCCAAAATTAGGGCAAATGTACAGGAAGATGAAGCCGCATCAATGGCTCGTTTTCTTAATGGCCTTAACAGGGGTATAGCTTTAGCTGTTGAACTTCAGAATGCAACAACTCTGACGGACATGTTGCACAAAGCTCGGGTCATGGAGGAATACCTAAAGACAGTTCCACCCGTCCGGACGCCTACCAGCGCCCCACCGGCTTGGAGAAAGAATCCAGTTTACTCTCCACCAGCTAAGAAGCCGTTCACGTCAGAAAAGAAGGCTATAGTCCCCGTTACCACCTCGTCTTCATCCCAATCCAGAACGCCATCAACACCTCGGCAATCCATCAGCAATGTCACTTGCCACAAATACTCAGGCCGTGGCCACTACATGCGTGATTTTCCTAACATCCGGAAGGTCTTATTGGGGCAAGATGGTGAGTACATTTCAGAAGAAGATCAAACTGTTGACCCCTTGGAGGAGTTAACTGACAGCACTCCGTCTGCACCAGTGGAGCAATTCGAGTTCATAGAGGAAGATACCAATCAGAACTTGGCTACTCGCACTCTGACTACAGTTGCTGTCCAGGATACGTCTCAACGGACAAACATCTTCCACGCCAGAACTAAGGTAAATGGAAAGTTGTGTGTTCTGATAATTGATGTAGGGAGTTGCACGAATGTAGCTAGCGAATATATGGTTGAAAAGCTGAAGCTCCCTATTATCAATCATCCACGTCCTTATCGGCTATAATGGCTCGATAGCTCAGACAGCTACAGAGTCACCAAGCAGGTAAGCGTACCATACGCTATCGGTAAGTTCAAATCCACTGTTTTATGTGATGTTCTGCCAATGGAGGCTTGTCACATTCTACTCGGACGACCATGGCTCTTTGACCTGAAGGCAACACATGATGGAGTCGCCAACACTTACTCGGTCTGCCAGGCGGGCAAGATCCACACGTTCCTCCCTATGCCGCCCAATGAAGTACGATCCGAAGCAATTCGCATGAAGGAAGCCATCGCCAACTGGGAAGCTGAAAAGCGCATAGATAAGGGTATAGGGAAAGAACTTGTAATGGGTAGTAAGGCGAACTCTGATAAGCCAACACATGAAGAAGATAAGGGTAGCTGTTTCGCTACAGTAGGGGAAATAGGACAGGTGTTAGATAGCAAAGATGATGTACTAGTTTTAGTAGGTAAAGATAATTGTGCTAACCCTGACGATATCCCTCGGGAAATCCCTATAGAAGTCGATTCTTCGTAGCAGGAATTCAACGATATTTTTCAAGAAGAGCTGCCGCAGGGATTGCCACCTCTATGCAGAATTGAACATCAAATCGACTTCATACCTGGCGCACCTATTCCAAATCGACCTGCCTACAAAGCAAATCCGGAGGAGACAAAGGAGTTGCAAAAGCAGATCGACAAGCTTTTGGCTAATGGTCAGGTAAGGGAATCTCTAAGTCCTTGTGTTGTACCTGTAATTCTGGTCCCTAAGAAAGATGGTACATGGAGAATGTTTGTTGATTGTAGAGCTGTCAATAAGATAACAATCAAGTATAGGCATCCTATCCCTAGGCTTGATGACATGTTAGAAGATTTGTATGGTTCAACAATTTACACTAAAATAGATCTTACACAGGGCTATCATCAAATTCGCATGAGGGAGGGGGATGAATGGAAAACTACTTTTAAAACTAAATTTTGTTTGTATGAGTGGTTAGTCATGCCCTTCGGCCTAACAAATGCACCTAGTACTTTTATGAGATTAATGAATCATGTGCTTAGAAAGTTCATAGGGAAATTTGTTGTGGTTTATTTTGATGATATTCTGATCTATTCAAGAGACTTAAATTCGCATGTTGAGCATCTTCGATTGGTTTTGATTGAATTGCGTGCTAATCAATTGTATGCCAAGATGCAAAAATGTACTTTTTTTTGTTTCGGAAGTTGTTTATCTCGGTTTTGTAGTCTCTAAAGATGGTGTCAAAGTTGACGACGCCAAGGTGAAAGCCATTAGGGAGTGGCCCACACCAACCTCGCCCGCATAGGTGAGATCTTTCCACGGTTTGGCTGGATTTTACCGACGGTTTGTGAAGGATTTTTCCACCAAAGCAGCGCCTCTCAATGACTTGTGCAAAAAGAATGTTTCATTCGTGTGGGGGCAGGCTCAGGAAAACGCCTTTACTGTTCTTAAGCATGATCTCACTCATGCACCTGTTTTAGCATTACCTGATTTTGATAAAGTGTTTGAACTAATGTGTGATGCATCAGGTATTGGAATTAGCGTAGTCTTAATGCAGGAACGCAAGCCAATATCCTTTTTCAGTGAGAAATTAAAGGGGGCTGCCTTGAATTATCCAACTTACGACAAGGAGCTCTATGCAGTGGTCCGCGCGTTTGAGACTTGGTCACATTATTTAATGGCCAAAGAATTTGTTGTACACAGTGACCACGAGTTCCTAAAACACTTAAAGGGACAGAATAAATTAAATAGACGTCATGCTAAATGGATTAATTTTATTGAATCTTTTCCTTACATTATTAAGTATAAGAAAGGTCATAATTTGGTTGCTGACGCTCTATCTCGCAGGAAATCAGATGATGTCAGACATGTAGCTGAGTTATTCTTTCACGGAATCGTTCGGCTTCATGGAATTCAGCGCACCATTGTCTCTGATCGCGACGTCAAATTTCTGAGTTACTTTTGGAAGACTTTGTGGTCACGCCTCGGCACAAAACTCCTATTTTCGACTACAAGTCATCCACAGACGGATGGTCAGACGGAAGTCACCAACCGCACCGTTGGCAATCTACTTAGGGCATTAATTCAAAAGAATCTAAAGCGTTGGGAAGAAATCTTGCCGGTTGCAGAGTTTGCATACAACCGAACAAAGCACTGCTCAACAGGGTTCTGTCCATTTGAAGTTGCATACGGCTTCACTCCTTTGACGGTTATGGATCTCATCCCTTTGCCGCTAAAGGACCAGGTTAATCCCGACGGCGCTAAGAAAGCTGAAACCGTCAAGCGCCTCCATGCCAAGGTTAGGGCGAACCTTGAGAAGAATTATGCCAGAGCCGCCGCCCATGCAAACCAACGGCGCAAGGCTGTGAACTTTGAACCAGGCGACTGGGTTTGGGTTCACATGAGGAAGAAACGATTCCCTGCTGCAAGAACGACCAAACTCCATCCTCGGGGCAATGGACCTTGATGTGGACGGTTGTACACATGCGGATTAAAGTTGCCAAGGACCTTGTGATCAAGTAGCGAGCTCGTATAATACTCTATCTTACCCGAAAAATCGGAGAAACAAAAAGAACTTAACCTAAGCTAATTTGTTTTAGATTTTCGAACCAAGTGTAAGAAAAGAGTTTTGAAACATGCGAATTAATTAGGTAGAGCAAGTAACCTAATTAGCTAAGTTTCATGCAATTATGTAAACTACAACATGCAAATACATAAAGCAATAAAGGGATGGTACTCAAAACACTTAGTTTTATGATCTGAATACGTTTAATATTATTGATGCATGGCTGCCCTTTTATAGACTAAGGGATAGCCCAAAAAGTCATAAAAATAATAAGGAAAAGAAGTAGAATTGGAAATCAATCAAGAGATTGATTTCCTTTACAATACCAAACCCTGAAAGAAGTGGGGAATGGTAAAAAGAAAAGGTAAGTTTCGGTCACCTTACTTCTTTAGGGTAGCCGAAATTACATCTTGAAAATAATAAGGAAAAGAATAAAAATCCTACTCCCAAAAAGGAGATCAAGAAGGAACCCTTTTTTGAAACTAACAAAACTAAGAGTAAAAAGAACCCTAACACTTAATCTTTTAACCCTAGTGACTTAAAAGAACCCTAGCCCTTAACTTGTAACCCTAGTTACTTAAAAGAACCCTAGTCCTTAATTTGTAACCCTAGCTCCTTTACTTGGCCGTGTTGGCTTCCTGGGCTTACTTGGGCTGGCCGAATTTGTGGAGTGGACTCCATGAGTTGGGTCGGCCCAATGTTTATGTCGCATTATGGAAAAATGTAGGGAACTTCAAGAAATGTTTCTTTAAAGTCCAAGAACCTTCCGGCATCTTCAAAAACTTCAAGAAACAGCCTTCTTTTTCATTGTGGATTGGAGAATTGCGCCTCTTCTTCAAGAATGGTTAGGAGAGTCGCAATTTGAACCTTTCCGTCTTTCTGCTCCAAGGCGTTTGCTTCTACGATCAACTGAGCGTCCTGATGGTAAGCTTGGACAAGGTTGTTGAGTGTCTCTCGAACCTTCTTTGCTCTGCTTCTAGTCATCGGCCCAGTGATGTCTACAAGTGGATCCCTTTGATATGGACTTGGATCCTGAAGCATTGTTGGACCTCGATGTAGAACTCGAACCTCCTCAGCTTCTCCGGAATCACTTGCTTCTTGACTTGTTGCTGGCGTTTGGATGCCCTCATCCCTCCCCTTGTTGAAAAGGATTTGACCTCAAATCAGCACCCTGTTCATAAGTAAAAGGAGACAAGTCAGCAACATTAGAGGAAGTACTAACACCCTACTCACCTGGTAAATCAAGCTTGTACGCATTAGGTCCAATTTTGGAAACGATTTGAAAAGGTCCATCACCCCGGGGATTGAGTTTGGTCCTTCGCGCAGCAGGGAATCGTTCCTTCCTCATGTGAACCCAAACCTAGTCGCCTGGTTCAAAGTTCACAGCTTTGCGCCGTTGGTTTGCATTGGCGGCGGCTTTGGCGTAGGTTTTCTTCAGGTTTGCCCGAACTTTGGCATGTATGCGCTGCACAGTTTCAGTTTTCTTTGCGCCGTCGAGATTAACCTGTTCCTTTAGCGGCAAAGGGATGAGATCCATAACCGTCAAAGGAGTAAAGCCGTAGGCAACTTCAAATGGACAGAACCCTGTTGAGGAGTGCTTGGTTCGGTTGTATGCAAACTCTGCAACCGGCAAGATTTCTTCCCAACATTTGAGATTCTTCTGAATTAGCGCCCTAAGGAGATTACCAATGGTGCGGTTGGTGACTTCCGTCTGACCATCCGTCTGTGGATGACTTGTAGTCGAAACAGTAGTTTTGTGCCGAGGCGAGACCACAAAGTCTTCCAAAAGTAACTCAGAAATTTGACGTCGCGATCTGAAACAATGGTGCGCGGTATTCCATGCAACCGAACAATGCCGTTAAAGAACAACTCAGCTACATGTCTGGCATCATCTGATTTCCTGCAAGGAATAAAATGTTCCATTTTAGAAAACCGATCAACAACGGCAAATAAAGAGTCATTACCACTTTGCGTCCTCGGAAGACCTAGAATAAAATCCATTGAAATGTCAGTCCAAGACAAAGAAGGAATAGGCAAAGGCGTGTAAAGTCCATGGGGTTTAGATGTAGACTTAGCTATCAAACAATTAATGCAACGAGTGCAAACATGCTGTACATCTTTACGCATATGCAGCCAATAAAAATGTTCCTGTAACACTTCAAGTGTTTTATGCACACCAAAATGACCCAAAAGACCCCCATTGTGAGCTTCACGAACCAGTAATTCCCTAGCAGAACTACGAGGGATACATAACCTATTTTCCCTAAACAGAAAACCATCCTGTCTATAGTACTTATGGAATGGACCAGATTCACATGATTTATACAAATCCGAAAAATAAATATCAGAAGCATACAAATCTTTGAGATATGCAAACCCTAGCAAAGAATGATCTAAAACAGCAAGAATTTCATACCTGCAAGATAGAGCATCAGCAACTAAATTATCTTTACCTTTCTTATACTTAATAATGTAAGGAAAAGATTCAATAAAGTTAACCCACTTAGCATGACGTCTATTTAATTTATTCTGTCCCTTTAAGTGCTTTAGGGACTCGTGGTCACTGTGTACAACAAATTCTTTGGCCATTAAATAATGTGACCAAGTCTCAAACGCGCGGACCACTGCATAGAGCTCCTTATCATAAGTTGGATAATTTAAGGCAGCCCCTTTAATTTCTCACTGAAAAAGGCGATTGGCTTACATTCCTGAATTATGACTGCGCCAATTCCAATACCTGATGCATCACACATTAGTTCAAACACTTTTATCAAAATCAGGTAATGCTAAAACAGGTGCATGAGTGAGATCATGCTTAAGAACCGTAAAGCGTTTTCCTGAGCCTGCCCCCACACGAATGGAACATTCTTTTTGCCCAAATCATTAAGAGGCGCGGCTTTAGTGGAAAAATCCTTCACAAACCGTCGGTAAAATCCAGCCAAACCATGGAAAGATCTCACCTGTGCGGCCGAGGTTGTTGTGGGCCACTCCCTAATGGCTTTCACCTTGGCATCATCAACTTTGACACCATCTTTACAGACTACAAAACCGAGAAAAACAACTTCTGGAACACAAAAAGTACATTTTTGCATCTTGGCATACAATTGATTAGCACGCAATTCAATCAAAACCAAACGAAGATGTTCTATATGCGATTTTAAGACTCTTGAATAGATCAGAATATCATCAAAATACACCACAACAAATTTCCCTATGAACTTTCGAAGCACATGATTCATTAATCTCATAAAAGTACTAGGTGCATTTGTTAAGCTGAAGGGCATGACTAACCACTCATACAAACCAAACTTAGTTTTAAAAGCAGTTTTCCATTCATCCCCCTCTCCCATGCGAATTTGATGATAGCCCTGTGTAAGATCTATTTTTGTGTAAATTGTTGAACCATACAAATCCTCTAACATGTCATCAAGCCTAGGGATAGGATGCCTATACTTGATTGTTAGCTTATTAACAGCTCTACAATCAACACACATTCTCCATGTACCATCTTTCTTAGGGACTAGAATAACAGGTATAGCACAAGGACTTAGAGATTCCCTTATGCGATAGCAGCTTGTCGATCTGTCTTTGCAACTCCTTTGTTTCCTCCAGATTTGCTTTGTAGGCAGGTCGATTTGGAATAGGTGCGCCAGGTATGAGGTCAATCTGATGTTCAATTCCGCGTAGAGGCGGCAGACCCTACGGCAGCTCTTCGGGAAAGACATCGTTGAATTCCTGCAACAAAGAATCAACTTCTATAGGGATATCCCGAGGGATATCGTTAGGGTTAGCACAATTATCTTTACATACTAAAACTAGTACATCAGCTTTGCTATCTAACACTTGACCTATCTCTCCTTTTGTAGCAAAACAGCTACCCTTAACTTCTTCCTGTTTAGGCTTATCAGAGTTCGCCTTACTACCCTTTACAAGTTCTTTCCCCTTACCCTTTTCTTGATGCTTTTCAGCTTCCCAGTGGGCAATGGCTTCCTTCATGCGAACTGCTTCAGATCGCTCTTCAGTAGGTGGCATAGGGAGAAACGTGTGGATCTTGCCTGCCTGGCAGACCGAGTAAGTGTTGGCGACTCCATCATGTGTTGCCTTCAGGTCAAAGAGCCATGGTCGTCCGAGTAGAATGTGACAAGCCTCCATCGGCAGAACATCACATAAAACAGTGGATTCGAACTTACCGATAGCGTATGGTACGCTTACCTGCTTGGTGACTCTGTAGCCGTCTGAGCTGTCGAGCCATTGAAGCCGATAAGGACGTGGATGATTGATAACAGGAAGTGATGAGGGCATCCAGAGTCACGCAACAAGTAATCAAGCAAGTGGTTCCGGAGAAGCTGAGGAGGTTCGAGTTCTACATCGAGGCCCAACAATGCTTCGGATCCAAGCCCATATCATAGGGATCCACTTGTAGACATCACTGGGCCAATGACTAGAAGCCGAGCGAAGAAGGTTAGAGAAGCACTCAACAACCTTGTCCAAGCTTGCCATCAAGACGCTTAAGTGATTGTAGAGGCCAACGCCTTGAAGCAGAAAGAAGGAAATGTTCAAATTGCAACTCTTCTAACCATTCTTGAAGAAGAGGCGCAATTCATCACTTCCCATTAAAGAAGAAGGCTATTTCTTGAAGTTCTTGAAGATGCCGGAAGGTTCTTGGACTTAAAGAAACAAATTAAATAAAGTTCCCTACAATTTGGGCGGACCCAAAACTCATGGACCAGCCCACAAGTTTTCGGCCAGCCCAAAGAAGCAAGGAAGCCGCACGGCGGCCAACAAAGCTAGTCCACACGGCACTTAATTAATTAGGGTCTTTTTGTTCTTTTTAAGTTAGTTTCCAAAAAGGGTTCTTTCTTGTTCTCTTTTTGGGAGTAGGAATTTTATTCTTTTTCCTTATTGTTTTAATTGTACAATTCGGCAATCACTCAAAAGGAAGTGACCGAATTCTTTTTCCTTTTCTTACCATTCTCCTACTCCTTTCCGGGTTTGGTAAAGGAAATTAACCTCTTGGTTAATTTCCAATTCTACTTCTTTCCTTCTTCTACTTCTTGTACCAAATTCGGCTGCCCTTTAAACCTATAAATAGGGGCCGAAACTTCAATAATAATTCAGAGTATTCAGATCATAAAAATTAGTGTTTGAGTACCCTCCTTTTATTGCTTTTATGTATTTGCATGTTGTAGTTTACATAATTGCATGAAACTTAGCTAATTAGGTTCTTGCTCTACCTAATTATTCGCATGTTTCAAATCTCTTTCTTACACTTGGTTCGACTATAAAACAAGTTAGCTTAGGATAGCTTCTCTTTGTTTCTCTTAGCCGAAAGTAAGTTAGAGAATTCTAAGAGCTCGCCGCTTAATCACAAGGTCCTTGGCAACATTATCCGCATGTGTACAACCGTCCACATCAGGAAGCTTCAGCTTGTCAACCATATATTCGCTGGCAACGTTGGTGCAACTTCCTCCATCAATTATCAGAACATACAACTTTCCATTTACCTTAGTTCTGGCGTGGAAGATGTTTGTCCGTTGAGATGCGTCTTGGACAGCAGCTGTAGTCAGAGTGCGAGTAACCAAGTTCTGATTGGGATCCTCCTCGAATTGCTCCACTGGTGCAGACGGAGTGCTGTCAGTTAACTCCTGCGAAGGGTCAACAGTTGGTTCTTCTTCATCTTCTTCTGAAATGTACTCACCATCTTGCCCCAATAAGACCTTCCGGATGTTAGGACAATAACGCATGTAGTGGCCACGGCCTGAGCATTTGTGGCAAGTGACATTGCTGATGGATTGCTGAGGTGTAGATGGCGTCCTGGATTGCGATGAAGAAGAGGTGGTGATAGGGACTATAACCTTCCTTTCTAACGTGATCGGCCTCTTTGCTGGTGGAGAGTATACCAGATTCTTTCTCCAAGCCGGTGGGGCGCTTGTAGGCGTCCGGATAGGTGGAATTGTCTTCAGGTAGTCCTCCATGACCCGAGCTTTATGCAACATGTCCGTCAGAGTTGTAGCATTCTGCAATTCAACAGCTAAGGCTATATTCCTGTTTAGGCCATTAAGAAAACGAGCCATTGATGCGGCTTCATCTTCGTGTACATTTTCCCTAATTTTGGCCATCTCTAACTTTCTATAGTATGCGTCTATAGATAAAGAACCTTGTACAAGAGTATGTAATTTCCTATACAATTCTCTAAAATAGTAATCAGGAACAAAAGTTCTACGCATAGCAGTAGTTAAATCAAACCAAGTTAGAGGCGGAGCACGGGCCCGCATGGGACGCGTATTCCTTCGCTGGTCCATCTGTTGATTCCATCAGACCAGGGCATACCACCGCCAGAGGGACCTTCTTGTGTTCTGGGATCGCATGCAGCTCGAAGATGCGCTCCATCTTCATCTCCCAGTCTAGATAATCCCAGCAAATTTATTAATTCTTTCAATATGCAAACAGTACCAAAATTGCGATTTTTAAAACCCCTAAGTGGCCGAACAACTTAGCAATATGCGATTTCAAGAAACGAAAACCCTAGGGCTAGCAAAGTTCAATTTTGACTCACTAACCTATTCCCAAGGATAATCTCAGCAGCACAAGGATACAAAACTAAGAATTCAATATATTTTCAAGAATTCAAAACAAGGTGATGTGGACGGTTGTACACATGCGGATTAAGTTGCCAAGGACCTTGTGATTAAGTAGCAAGCTCGTATAATTCCCTAACTTACTTTCGAACTAAGAGAAACAAAGAGAAGCTAACCTAGCTAGTTTGTTTTATAGTCGAACCAAGTGTAAGAAGAGAGATTGAAACATGCGAATAATTAGGTAGAGCAAGAAACCTAATTAGCTAAGTTTCATGCAATTATGTAAACTACAACATGCAAATACATAAAGCAATAAAAGGAGGGTACTCAAAACACTAAGTTTATGATCTGAATACGCTTGAATTTTATTATGCACGGCTGCCCTATTTATAGGGAGTGAACAGCCGAAAAAGTGAAGGAAAACAATAAGGAAAAGAATTAGAATTGGAAATTAACCAAGAGGTTAATTTCTTTTACAATACCAAACCCGGAAAGAAGTAGGAATGGTAAGAAAAGGAAAGAGGAATTCGGTTTTACCATAAACATGTGGCAGCCGAATATGTAAACTAAAAATAAGGAAAAGAATAAAACTCCTACTCCCAAAAAGAGAACAAGAAGGAACCCTTTTTGGAAACTAACTAAAAGAGTAAAAAGAACTTAATTAATTTAAACTTAAAGAACCCTAACTAATAGCCGTGTGGGCATGCTTTGTGGGCTGGTCCATGCGGCTTCTTGTGAGCTTCTTGGGCTGGCCGAAACTTGTGGGCTTATTCTCCATGAGTTTGGGTCGGCCAAAATTGTAGGGAACTTTAATAATTGTTTCTTTAAACTCCAAGAACCTCCCGTCATCTTCAAGACTTCAAGAAACAGCCTTCTTCTTTAATGGGAAGTGCTGAATTGCACCTCTTCTTCAAGAATGGTTAGAAGAGTTGCAATTTGAACATTTCCTTCTTTCCGTTTCAAGGCGTTGGCTTCTACAATCAACTGAGCGTTCTGATGGCAAGCTTGGACAAGGTTGTTGAGTGCATCTCGAACCTTCTTCGCTCTGCTTCTGGTCATTGGCTTAGTGATGTCTACAAGTGGATCCCTCTGATATGGGCTTGGATCCTGAAGCATTGTTGGGCCTCGATGTAGAACTCGAACCTCCTTAGCTTCTCCGGAACCACTTGCATCTTGACTTGTTGCGTGACTCTGGATGCCCTCATCACAAGGTATCCCAAACTAGAGCATGCAATTCACAATGCGCAGTTAAGGTGAGCTGCTTAACATCAACCGCAAAAACTCACCAATTTCAACAAAACAGCACAAGAGGGGTAGAAAAAAAAAATTAGTCGCAAAACCCAGCAATTTAGACGCTAAAACAGCAACACTAAAGCGTCCCTCAAAACCCTAGTGTCGCAAGAAAGGTGACTAAAAAGAATCAACTAAACCGAAACCCTAGTGTCGCAAAATCCGAACCCTAATTTGTTTTTAAAGGCCGAATTTTAATTCTGAATTTGCAGCAAGGGTATACGATTTTTCTAATGAATTTTTCGATTTTAAAGATAGGGAAACAGCACCAAAAATCAAAAATTTAAAGCTTGAAAGAAAAAATTTTCCCCCAAGAAGATGCAATCTAATCCAAGAATTTCAAGATAAACAAGACTAACAAGGAAAAGAAAACACCTGATAAAGATTTGGTCGGGTTACTTCGACCTCCTCCAGCCACGAAATCACTCCTAAGCTCTGATACCAATTGATGTGGACGGTTGTACACATGCGGATTAAAGTTGCCAAGTACCTTGTGATTAAGTAGCGAGCTCGTATAATACTCTATCTTACCCGAAAAATCAGAGAAACAAAAAGAACTTAACCTAAGCTAATTTGTTTTAGATTTTCGGACCAAGTGTAAGAAAAGAGTTTTGAAACATGTGAATTAATTAGGTAGAGCAAGTAACCTAATTAGCTAAGTTTCATGCAATTATGTAAACTACAACATGCAAATACATAAAGCAATAAAGGGATGGTACTCAAAACACTTAGTTTTATGATCTGAATACGTTTAATATTATTGATGCACGGCTGCCCTTTTATAGACTAAGGGATAGCCGAAAAAGTCATAAAAAGAATAAGGAAAAGAAGTAGAATTGGAAATCAATCAAGAGATTGATTTCCTTTACAATACCAAACCCTGAAAGAAGTGGGGAATGGTAAAAAGAAAAGGTAAGTTTCGGTCACCTTACTTCTTTAGGGTAGCCAAAATTACATCTTGAAAATAATAAGGAAAAGAATAAAAATCCTACTCCCAAAAAGGAGATCAAGAAGGAACCTTTTTTGGAAACTAACAAAACTAAGAGTAAAAAAAACCCTAACACTTAATCTTTTAACCCTAGTGACTTAAAAGAACCCTAGCCCTTAACTTGTAACCCTAGTTACTTAAAAGAACCCTAGTCCTTAATTTGTAACCCTAGCTCCTTTACTTGGCCGTGTGGGCTTCCTGGGCTTCCTTGGGCTGGCCGAATTTGTGGAGTGGACTCCATGAGTTGGGTCGGCCCAATGTTGATGTCTCATTATGGAAAAATGTAGGGAACTTCAAGAAATGTTTCTTTAAAGTCCAAGAACCTTCCGAAATCTTCAATAACTTCAAGAAACAGCCTTCTTCTTCATTGTGGATTGGAGAATTGCGCCTCTTCTTCAAGAATGGTTAGGAGAGGCGCAATTTGAACCTTTCCGTCTTTCTGCTCCAAGGCGTTTGCTTCTACGATCAACTGAGCGTCCTGATGGCAAGCTTGGACAAGGTTGTTAAGTGCTTCTCTAACCTTCTTCGCAGGCTTCTAGTCATTGGCCCAGTGATGTCTACAAGTGGATCCCTCTGATATAGGCTTGGATCCTGAAGCATTGTTGGGCCTCGATGTAGAACTCGAACCTCCTCAACTTCTCTGGAACCACTTGCTTGATGACTTGTCGCATGACTCTGGATGCCCTCATCATCCCCTCCTGGTTGAAAAGGATTTGTCCTCAAATCAGCATCCTGTTCATGAGTAAAAGGAGACAAGTCAACAACATTAAAGGAAGAACTAACACCATACTCACCTGGTAAATCGAGTTAGTAGGCGTTAGGCCCAATCTTGGAAACGATCTGAAAAGGTCCATCGCCCCTTGGATGGAGTTTGGTCTTTCTTGCAGCAGGGAATCGTTCCTTCCTCTTGTGAACCCAAACCCAGTCGCTTGGTTCAAAGTTCACAGCCTTGCGCCGTTGGTTTGCATTGGCGGCGGCTTTGGCGTAAGTCTTCTCCAGATTTGCGCGAACTTTGGCATGAATGCGCTGTACAGTTTCAGCTTTCTTTGCACCATCTAGATTAACCTGTTCCTTTAGCAGCAAAGGGATGAGATCCATCACCGTCAAAGGAGTAAAGCTGTAGGCAACTTCAAATGGACAGAACCCTGTTGAGGAGTGCTTGGTTCGGTTGTATGCAAACTCTGCAACCGGCAAGATTTCTTCCCAACGCTTGACATTCTTCTGAATTAACGCCCTGAGCAGGTTGCCAACGGTGCGGTTGGTGACTTCCGTATGACCATCCGTCTGTGGATGACTTGTAGTCGAAAACAACAGTTTTGTACCGAGGCGGGACCACAAAGTCTTCCAAAAATAACTCAAGAATTTGACGTCGCGATCTGAGACTATGGTTCTCGGAATTCCATGTAACCGAACTATCCCTTGAAAGAATAATTCTGCGACATGTCTGGCATTATCTGATTTCCTGCAAGGAATAAAATGCGCCATTTTAGAAAACCGATCAACAACGATAAATAAAGAATCATTACCTTTCTGCGTCCTCGGAAGCCCTAAAATAAAATCCATAGAAATGTCAGTCCAAGGTACAGAAGGTACAGGCAAAGGCGTGTAAAGTCCATGGGATTTAGAAGTAAACTTAGCTTGCAAACAATTAATGCAACGTGTGTAAACATTCTGGACATCCTTTCTCATATGCGGCTAATAAAAGTGCTCATGCAACAGTTCAAGTGTTTTATGCACACCAAAATGACCCATAAGACCCCCATTATGAGCTTCACAAACCAGTAATTCCCTAGTAGAACTACGAGGGATGCATAACCTATTTTCCCTAAACAGAAAACCATCCTGTCTATAGTACTTTTGGAATGCACCAGATTCACATGCTTTATACAAATCAGCAAAATCAACATCAGAAGCATACAAATCCTTGAGATATGCGAATCCTAACAAAGTATGACCTAAAATTGTCAGAATTTCATACCTGCGAGATAGAGCGTCAACAACTAAATTATCTTTACCTTTCTTATACTTAATAATATAAGGAAAAGACTCAATAAAGTTAACCCACTTAGAGTGACGTCTATTTAATTTATTCTGTCCTTTCAAATGCTTAAGAGACTCATGATCACTATGTACAACAAATTCTTTAGCCATCAAATAATGTGACCAAGTCTCAAATGCGCGGACAACTGCACAGAGCTCCTTATCATAAGTAGGATAATTTAAGGCAGCCCCTTTAAGCTTCTCACTGAAAAAGGCGATTGGCTTTCTCTCCTGCATTAAAACTGTGCCAATTCCAACACCTGAGGCATCACACATTAGTTCAAACACTTTATCAAAATCAGGTAATGCTAATACAGGTGCATGAGTGAGATCATGCTTTAAAACAGTAAAGGCGTTTTCCTGCTCCTGCCCCCACACAAATGGAACATTCTTCTTGCAAAGATCATTAAGAGGCGCGGTTTTAGTGAAAAAGTCCTTCACAAACTGTTTGTAGAATCCAGCCAATCCATGGAATGACCGAACCTGTGCGGCCGAAGTTGGCTGCGGCCAATCCCTAATGGCCTTAACCTTGGCATCATCAACTTTGACACCTTCTGCAGAGACTACAAAACTGAGAAAAACAACCTCCGAAACACAAAAAGTACATTTTTGCATCTTGGCATATAATTGATTAGCACGCAATTCAATTAAAACCAAACGAAGATGTTCAACATGCGATTTGAAGTCCTTAGAATAGATCAAAATATCATCAAAATACACAACAACAAATTTACCTATGAACTTTCTAAGCACATGATTCATTAACCTCATGAAAGTACTAGGTGCATTCGTTAGGCCAAAGGGCATGAATAATCACTCATACAAACCAAATTTAGTCTTAAAAACGGTTTTCCATTCGTGCCCCTCCCGCATGCGAATTTGATGATAGCCCTGTGTAAGATCTATTTTCGTGTAAATTGTTGAACCATGCAAATCTTCTAACATGTCATCAAGCCTAGGGATAGGGTGCCTATACTTGGATTGTTATCTTATTTACAGCTCTACAATCAACACACATTCTCCATGTACTGTCTTTCTTTGGGACTAGAATAACAGGTACAGCACAAGGACTTAGAGATTCTGATGTGGACGGTTGTACACATGCGGATAAAGTTGCCAAGGACCTTGTGATTAAGTGACAAGCTCTTACAAAACCTTTAACTCACGTTCGGATTTGATAAAAGAAAGGAAAAACTATCCTGACCAACTTGTTTATAAATTCGAACCAAGTGCAAGAAAGAGGTGTGAAACATGCGAATAACTAGGCAGAGCAAGAACCTAATTAGCTAAGTTTCATGCAAGTATGTAAATTACGACATGCAAATACATAAAGCAATAAAAGGAGGTACTTCAAACACTAAGTTTTTGATCTGAAATACTCTGAATATTATTGAAGTTTCGGTCACCTATTTATAGGTGAGGGTGCCCGAAATTTAGTACAAGAATTAGAAAAAGAAAAGAACTAGAATTGGAAATTAACCAAGAGGGTAATTTCTTGTACAATTACCAAACCCGGAAGGAAGTAGGAATGGTAAGAAAAGGCAACAAAAATTCGGTCACCTCATAATGGGTGATTGCCGAAATTACAAGTACCAAAACAAGAAGGAAAGCTAATTAGAAAACAAGTAGGAAAAGAATAAGGAAACCCTTTTTGGAAACTAACTTAAAATAAAATAACTTAATTAAAAATATGAAAATAATCCCTAAAACCGTGTGGCTTCTCCTTGGGCTGGCCGTGTGGGCTTTCTCCTTGGATGGGCCGTGTGGCTTCCTTTGTGGACTTCTTGGGCTGGCTGAAAACTTGTGGGCAGGTCCATGAGTTTTGGGTCGGCCCAAATTGTAGGGAACTTTATCAATTTGTTTCTCTTAAGTCTAAGAACCTCCCGGCATCTTCAAGACTTCAAGAAACAGCCTTCTTCTTTATTAGGATTTGATTATTTGCATTTCTTCTTCAAAGATTTGTAGAACATTCGCAATTTGCACATTTCCTCCATTTTCCTCCAAGGCGTGTGCGTCTTTTGGCCATCCATCTTTCTGACTCATAATGTGTGTTGTTTTAGCCCTGGATTTCCTCATCAGATTCCCTTACCTGACCATTCGCGAGCAGCTTGTCTATTTGTCTTTGCAACTCCTTTGTTTCCTCCGGATTTGCTTTGTAGGCAGGTCTGTTCGGAATTGGTGCGCCAGGGATGAAGTCAATTTGATGTTCAATTCCTCGAAGTGGCGGCAGACCCTGCGGCAACTCTTCTGGAAAAACATCCTTGAATTCCTGCAACAAAGAATTGACTTCTATAGGGATATCCCGAGGGATATCGTCAGGGTTAGCACAATTATCTTTACACACTAAAACCAATATATTATCATTGTTGTCTAACACTTGACCTATCTCCCCTAAAGTAGCGAAACAACTACCCTTAACTTTGTCCTGATCAGGCTTATCAGAGTTCGCCTTACTACCCTTTACAATTTCTTTCCCCTTACCCTTCTCTTGGCGTTTTTCAGCTCCCCAACTTGCGATTGCATCTTTGATTCGAACAGCCTCGGATCGCACTTCGTGAGGTGGCATGGGTAGGAACATCTAGATCTTGCCCTCCTGGCAGACTGAGTAAGTGTTGGCGACCCCATCATGTGTTGCCTTCAGGTCAAAGAGCCATGATCGTCCGAGTAGAATGTGACAAGCCTCCATTGGCAGAACATCACACAAAACAGTGGATTCGAACTTACCGATAGCGTATGGTACACTTACCTGCTTCGTGACTCTGTAGCCGTCTGAGCTGTCGAGCCATTGTAGCGGATAAGGACGTGGATGATTGATAACAGGAAGCTTCAACTTGTCAACCATGTATTCACTAACTACATTCGTGCAGCTCCCTCCATCAATAATCAGAACACACAACTTTCCATTTATCTTAGTTCTGGCGTGGAAGATGTTTGTCCGTTGAGTTGTGTCTGGGACAGCAGCTGTAGTCAGAGTGCGAGTAACCAAGTTCTGATTTGGATCCTCCTCTATGAACTCGAATTGCTCCACTGGTGCAGACGGAGTGCTGTCAGTTAACTCCTGTGAAGGGTCAACGGTTTGTTCTTCTTCATCATCCTCTGAAATGTACTCACCATCTTGCCCCAATAAGACCTTCCGGATGTTGGGACAGTCACGCATGTAATGGCCACGGCCTGAGCACTTGTGGCAAGTAACGTTGCTGACGGACTGTCTGGGATTTGATGGCGTTTTGGCCTGTGATGAAGAAGGGGTGGCGGCAACAGGAACTATAGCTTTTCTCTCTGACATGATCGGCCTCCTTGCTGGTGGAGAGTAGGCCGGATTCTTGCGCCAAGCTGGTGGGGCGCTGGTAGGTGTCCGGATTGGTGGAACGGACTTTAGGTACTCCTCCATGACCTGAGCTTTGTGTAGCATATCCGTCAGAGTTGTGGCATTCTGCAATTCAATAGCTAAAGCTATACCCCTATTCAAACCATTAAGAAAACGAGCCATTGATGCGGGCTCATCTTCCTGTACATTAGCCCTAATTTTAGCCATCTCTAATTTTCTAAAATATTCATCTGCAGACATAGAACCTTGTACAAGAGTATGTAACTTTCTATACAATTCTCTAAAATAGTAATCAGGTACAAAAGTCCTACGCATAGATGTAGTCAAATCAAACCACGAGAGAGGCGGAGCACGGGCCCGCATGGGATGCGTGTTTCTGCGTTTGTCCATTTGTTGATTCCACCAGATTAGGGCATAGTCTATGAAATGAACCACTGGGAGTTGGACCTTCTTGTGTTCTGGGATCGCCTTAAGTTCAAAAATGCGCTCCATCTTCATCTCCCAGTCTAGATAGTCCTCTGGATTCGTGCCTCTGGCAAGGGCGGAACGGTCATCTTGCACTGACTGAGGCCTGCGAAAGGTTGGTCAGCGGCGTTGGCGCCAGGTGCGGCCACATCGTCGTCTGAGTCTGTGCGCCTCTGTTCCCGTTCAGCCCTGAGTTCGGCGACTTCCTCCGTGAGTGTAGCAAATCGCGCGGAGAGTTGCGCAATTGCAGCCAGGATTTGCTCGTTCCCCAAAGGGTTAGGAGCACCTCCACCTGACATTGGTAAAAAGAAGCGAAAACCTGTCTGCTAAGAACAAGGAAAAGTGAGTAGAAACCTTACCCCCTTGTTCCCCCCAACTGTTTCCCACCTAACAGCTACACACAACCCTGTGTTTCACTCTAGGGTGGCACCCTTTATAGTATGATCACGCAAGCCTTTTTCCACTCTACCTCCCGGTATTGATAAATGTATTAGACAAGCAGCAATTCACACAAAAGCAATGACACTTAGGAAAAGAAGCAAATTTTCGCAAAAATAGACACTTGGTTCTATTTTGAAAAATCTTTTCGCAAAACGATAGTTTATAATATAATTCATATATGAAGTACACAACAGGAAATTTCGGGGTTAAGCCCTCAAATTTCAGAAAAGATGAGTGTGCACGATGACAAAATCCAAATTATAATGTAAGAGCAAATGTTCAGGTCGCACGAAAAGATAACTAGGTAATTGAAAGCAGGGCAATTCAAAATTGAATAGAAGCAAAGAAAATAAGCAGAGTTGAAACAACTTCAGGAAAGTCCTAAAACTACCCAAAGAAGAGATCACCCACCCAATAGGTAATCAAGAAACCAATCCCCCCAAATTATCAATTCTTCTAATATGCAAAACAGTACCCAATTGCGAAATTAAACAAACCCCAAGTGGCCGAAAGTTAACTAGAGGCGATTTTAATGAAACGAAAACCCTAGGGCTAGCAAAAGCAATTTTCGATTTACTAACTTAATCCCAGGGATAATCTTAGCAGCACAAGGATACCAAATCAAGAATTCACTATATTTTCAAGAATTCGAAGCAAGGTCTCCCAAACTAGAGCATGCAATGTATAGTGCGCAAACAATGTGAGCTGCTTAACATCAACCGCAAAAACTCCCAATTTTCAA
The DNA here is from genome assembly GCA_016801395.1 of Leptodermis oblonga. NCBI lineage: Eukaryota > Viridiplantae > Streptophyta > Magnoliopsida > Gentianales > Rubiaceae > Leptodermis > Leptodermis oblonga. Next base: position 21,253,279 of record CM028755.1, on the reverse strand, counting down.
CAAGAAGAGCACAAAAGGGGTAGAAAATTGTCGCAAAAGCCCAGCAATTAAACCAGCAAAACCCTAGTGTCGCAAGATTTAGCGACGGAAAATTTCAACAGAACCCGAAACCCTAGTGTCGCTAAAGCCGAAACCCTAACTTGTTTCTAGAGTCCGAATTTTTAATTCTAAAATTGCAGCAAGGGTACCGATTTTAATTAAAGAATTTTTGATTTTAAAGATGAAGAAACAGCAGCAAAAATCGAAAATTTTCAAAGCTTGAAAGAAAAAAAATTTTCCCCAAGAAGATGAGTTCTAATCCAAGAATTTTTAAGATAAGGAAAAGAAAACACCTGATAAAAGATTTGGTCGGATTGCTTTGACCTCCTCCAGCCACGAAACCACTCCTTAGCTCTGATACCAATTGATGTGGACGGTTGTACACATGCGGATTAAGTTGCCAAGGACCTTGTGATTAAGTAGCAAGCTCGTATAATACTCTAACTCACATGAAAATTCAGAGAACTAACTTAACTATCCTAAGCTAAATTAATTTAGAATTTCGAACCAAGTGAAGAAGAGTTTGAAACATGCGAATTAATTAGGTAGAACAATTAACCTAATTAGCTAAGTTTCATGCAATTATGTAAACTACAACATGCAAATACATAAAGCAATAAAAGGAGGGTACTCAAACACTAAGTTTTATGATCTGAATACTCTGACTATTATTGAAGGTTTCGGCTCCTATTTATAGGTGTAAGGGCAGGCGAAAATAATACAAGAATTAGAAGAAGGAAAGAAGTAGAATTGGAAATTAACCAAGAGGTTAATTTCCTTTACCAAACCCGGAAAGAAGTAGGTGAATGGTAAGAAAAGAAAAGGCAATTTTGGTTCTACCTTATTGTGTGGCAGCCGAAATTGTAAACTAAACAATGAGGAAAAGAATAAAACTCCTACTCCCAAAAAGAGATCAAGAAGGAACCATTTTTGGAAACTAACTAAAAGAATAAAAAGAACACTTAATTACTGATGTGGACGGTTGTACACATGCGGATAATGTTGCCAAGGACCTTGTGATTAAGCGGCAAGCTCGTATAATACTTCTAACTTACTTTCGAAAATCAGAGAAATAAAGCTAACCTAAGTTAATTTTATTTTAGATTCGAACCAAGTGTAAGAAAGGAGTTTTGAACATGCGAGTAATTAGGTAGAGCAAGTAACCTAATTAGCTAATTCATGCAATTATGTAAACTACGACATGCAAATACATAAAGCAATAAAAGGAGGGTACTCAAACACTAAGTTTTATGATGTGAATACTCTGAATATTATTGAAGAATTCAGCCCCTATTTATAGGAGAGGTAGCCGAAAATAATACAAGAAATAGAAGAAGGAAAGAATTAGAATTGGAAATTAACCAAGAGGTTAATTTCTGTTACAATACCAAACCCTGAAAGAACTAGGAGAATGGTAAGAAAAGGAAAAGGAAATTTGGTTTTACCCTTAACAAGTGGCAGCCGAATTTGTAAACTAAAAATAAGGAAAAGAATAAAATTCCTACTTCCAAAAAGAATAAGGGAACCCTTTTTGGAAACTAACTTAAAAGAATAAAAGAAAAAACTTAATTAATTAAAACCCTAACTAATGAGGAGCCGTGTGGGCTTTGCTGGGTGGGCTTGGCCGTGCGGCTTCTTGTGCTCCTTTGGGCTGGCCGAAACTTGTGGGCTTTGTCTCCATGAGTTTGGGTCGGCCCAAATTGTAGGGAACTTTATTAATTGTTTCTTTAAAGTCCAAGAACCTTCCGGCATCTTCAAGAACTTCAAGAAACAACCTTCTTCTTTATTAGGACTTGGTGATTTGTGCTTCTTCTTCAAAGATGGTTAGAAGATTTGCAATTTGCACATTTCCTTCATTTTGCTCCAAGGCGTGGGCTTCTACAATCAGCTGAGCATCCTGATGACAAGCTTGAACAAGGTTGTTGAGTGCATCTCGAACCTTCTTCGCTCCGCTTCTAGTCATGGGCCCAGTGATGTCTACAAGTGGATCCCTCTGATATGGGCTTGGATCCTGAAGCATTGTCGGGCCTCGATGTAGAACTCGAATGATGTGGACGGTTGTACACATGCGGATAATGTTGCCAAGGACCTTGTGATTAGGTGACAAGCTCTAAAAACCTTTAAACTTACGTTCGGAATGATCAACAAGGGATAAACTATCCTGACCCATTGTTTAAGAATTCGAACCAAGTGCAAGAAAGAGGTGTGAACATGCGAACAATTAGGTTGAGCAAACCTAAAAGGCTAAGTTTCATGCAATTATGTAACTACAACATGCAAATACATAAGCAATAAAAGGAGGTATCTCAAACACTAAGTTTTTGGATCTGAAATACACTATTATTATTATGCATGGCTGCCCTATTTATAGAGGTAGGGATGGCGAAAATAAGAAAGAAAATAATAAGGAAAAATTAGAAGTAGAATTAACAAGAGGTTAATTTCTTTTACAATACCCACCCGAAAGAAGTGGGTAATGGTAGAAAAGGTAAGTAAATTTCGTTCACCCCCTTTTGTTAAGAGCCCGAATTTTACACTTAAAAACAATAAGGAAAGAATAAAAATCCTACTCCCAAAAAGGAGATCAAGAAGGAACCCTTTTTGAAACTAATTAAACTAAGGGCAAAAATAAGGAAACATCAACAAATCCTTATTTTCCCAAAACCCTTAACCTTTAACTTTCAACCCTAATTAATTAAGTTGTAACCCTAATTAATTGAGCTGGCCGTGTGGGCTTCTCCTTGGGCTTGGCCGATCTGAATTGGTGTGGAATGGACTCCATGAATTTGGGTCGGCCCATGGTTGGCGTTGCATTATGGAACGGTGTAGGGAGCTTCCGGAATCTTCTGGAACCTCCCGAATCATTTTCGGAATCAAGATTTTCAAGATTTTCATTTTCAAGATTCTTCAGATTCTGCAAAATATGATATTCAAGAGTTTCAAGAAAATCAAGAACTCAAGAAATGTCTCTTTCACGTCCAAGAACCTTCCGGTGTCTTCAAGAACTTCAAGAAACAGCCTTCTTCTTCATTAGGACTTGGTGATTGCGCCTCTTCTCTTCTTAAAGATGGTTAGAAGAGTTGCAAGTTGACCCTTTCCTTCTTTTTGCTCCAAGGCGTTTTGCCTTCAGGTTGCTTCGTAGATTCTGACTCATAATGTGTGTTGTTTTAAAAGCCCTGGATATCCTCATCATCGAACCTCCTCCTCAGCTTCTCTGGAATCACTTGCTTGTTGACTTTGACTTGTTGCTTGACTTGGGATGCCTTCATCATCCCCTCCCGGTTGAAAATGATTTGTCCTCAAATCAGAACCCTGTTCATAACAAAAGGAGACAAGTCAGCAACATTAAAGAAGAACTAACACCATACTCACCTGGTAAGTCGATTTTGTAGGCGTTAGGCCCAATCTTGGAAACGATCTGAAAAGGTCCATCACCCCTTGGATGGAGTTGTGGTCCTTCTGCAGCAGGGAATCCAAACCCAGTCGCCTGGTTCGAAGTCCACAGCCTTGCGCCGTTGGTTTGCATTGGCGGCGGCTTTGGCACACGTCTTCTCCAGATTAGCTCGAACTTTAGCATGTATGCGTTGCACAGCTTCAGCTTTCTTTGCACCGTCTGGATTGACTTGTTCCTTGGGTGGTAAAGGAATGAGATCCATCACCGTCAAAGGAGTAAAGCCGTAGGCAACTTCAAATGGACAGAACCCTGTTGAGGAGTGCTTGGTTCGGTTGTATGCAAACTCTGCAACTGGCAAGATGTCTTCCCAACGCTTGAGGTTCTTCTGATTTAACGCCCTGAGTAGGTTGCCAATGGTTCGGTTGGTGACTTCTGTCTGACCATCCGTCAGTGGATGACTTGTAGTCGAAAACAACAGTTTTGTGCCGAGGCGGGACCACAAAGTCTTCCAAAAATAACTCAGAAATTTGACGTCGCGATCTGACACAATTGTGCACGGTATCCCATGCAACCGAACTATTCCCTGAAAGAACAACTCAGCTATATGTCTAGCATTATCTGATTTCCTGCAAGGAATGAAATGCGCCATCTTAGAAAACCGATCAACAACGACAAATAAAGAATCATTACCTTTCTGTGTCCTCGGAAGCCCTAGAATAAAATCCATAGAAATGTCAGTCCAAGGTACAGAAGGTACAGGCAAAGGCGTGTAAAGTCCATGGGGTTTAGAAGTAGATTTAGCTTGCAAACAATTAATGCATCGTGTGCAAACGTTCTGTACATCTTTTTGGATATGTGGCCAATAAAAGTGTTCATGCAACAGTTCAAGTGTTTTATGCACACCAAAATGACCCATAAGACCCCCACTATGAGCTTCACGAACCAGTAATTCCCTGGTGGAACTACGAGGGATGCATAACCTATTTTCCCTAAACAGAAAACCATCATGTCTATAGTACTTTTGGAATGCACCAGATTCACATGCTTTATTCAAATCCGCAAAATCAACATCAGAAGCATATAAACCCTTGAGATATGCGAATCCTAACAAAGTATGATCTAAAATTGTCAGAATTTCATACCTGCGAGATAGAGCGTCAGCAACTAAATTATCCTTGCCTTTCTTATACTTAATAATATAAGGAAAAGTTCAATAAAGTTAACCCACTTAGCATGACGTTTATTTAACTTATTTTGTCCTTTTAAATGCTTAAGAGACTCATGATCACTATGAACAACAAATTCTTTAGACATCAAATAATGCGACCAAGTCTCAAAGGCACGGACAACAGCATAGAGCTCCTTATCATATGTAGGATAATTCAAAGCAGCTCCTTTAAGCTTCTCACTGGAAAAGGTGATAGGCTTTCTTTCCTGCATTAGAACTGTGCCAATTCCAACACCTGATGCATCACACATTAGTTCAAACACTTTATCAAAATCAGGTAATGCTAAAACAGGTGCATGAGTGAGATCATGCTTAAGTACAGTAAAGGCGTTTTCCTGAGCCTGCCCCCACACAAATGGAACATTCTTTTTACACAATTCATTAAGAGGCGCGGCTTTAGTGGAAAAATCCTTCACAAACCGTCTGTAGAATCCAGCCAATCCATGGAATGACCGAACCTGTGCGGCCGAAGTTGGCTGCGGCCGATCCCTAATGGCCTTAACCTTGGCATCATCAACTTTGACACTTTCTGCAGAGACTGCAAAACCAAGAAAAACAACCTCCGAAACACAAAAAGTACATTTTTGCATCTTGGCATATAACTGATTAGCACGCAATTCAATTAAAACCAAACGAAGATGTTCAACATGCGAATTGAAGTCTTTAGAATAGATCAGAATATCATCAAAATACACAACAAATTTACCTATAAACTTTCTAAGCACATGATTCATTAACCTCATGAAAGTACTAGGTGCATTTGTGAGACCAAAGGGCATGACTAACCACTGATATAAACAAAATTTAGTCTTAAAAGCAGTTTTCCATTCATCCCCTTCCCTCATGCGAATTTGATGATAGCCCTGTGTAAGATCTATTTTTGTATAAATTGTGGAACCATGCAAATCTTCTAACATGTCATCAAGCCTAGGGATAGGGTGCCTATACTTGATTGTTATCTTATTTACAGCTCTACAATCCATACACATTCTCCAAGTACTGTCTTTCTTAGGGACTAGAATGACAGGTACAGCACAAGGACTTAGAGATTCCCTTACCTGACCATGCGCCAATAGCTTTTCAATTTGCTTCTACAGCTCCTTTGTTTCCTCCGGATTTGCTTTGTAAGCAGGCCGACTTGGTATAGGCGCGCCAGGGATGAAGTCAATCTGATGTTCAATTCCTCGAAGTGGCGACAGACCCTGCGGCAACTCTTCTGGAAAAACATCAGCGAATTCCTGCAACAAAGATTCGACTTCTGTAGGGATATCCCGAGGGATATCGTCAGGGTTAGCACAGTTATCTTTACAGACTAAAACCAGTACATCATCATTGCTGTCTAACACTTGACCTATCTCTCCTTTTGTTGCAAAACAATTGTTTCTCACTTTGTCCTGATCAGGCCTATCAGAGTTCACCTTACTACCCTTTACATGTTCTTTCCCCTTACCCTTCTCTTGGCTCCTTTCAGCTTCCCAGTTTGCGATGGACTCCTTCATGCGAACTACTTCGGATCGCACTTCAGTCGGCGGCATTGGTAGGAACGTGTGGATCTTGCCCTCCTGGCAGACCGAGTAAGTGTTGGCGACCCCATCATGTGTTGCCTTCAGGTCAAAAAGCCATGGTCGTCCGAGTAGAATGTGACAAGCCTCCATTGGTAGAACGTCACATAAAACAGTGGATTCGAACTTACCGATAACGTATGGTACGCTTACCTGCTTGGTGACTCTGTAGCTGTTTGAGCTGTCGAGCCATTGTAACCAATAAGGACGTGGATGATTGATAACAGAAGCTTCAACTTGTCAACCATGTATTCACTAGCAACGTTTGTGCAGCTCCCTCCATCAATTTATCAGAACACACAACTTCCCATTTACCTTAGTTCTGGCGTGGAAGATGTTTGTCCGCTGAGTGGTGTCTGGGACAGCAGCTGTAGTAAGAGTGCGAGTAACCAAATTCTGAGAGGGATCTCCTTCGAGGAATTCGAATTGCTCCACTGGTGCAGACGGGGTGCTGTCAGTTAACTCCTGTGAGGGGTTAACGGCTGGTTCTTCTTCATCGTCCTCTGAAATGTACTCACCATCTTGGCCCAATAGTACCTCCGGATGTTGGGACAATCACGCATGTAATGCCCGCGGCCTGAGCACTTGTGGCAAGTTACGTTGCTGATGGACTGTCTGGGAGTTGATGGCGTTTTCTGCTGTGATGAAGAAGGTGATGAGGGCATCCAAAGTCAAGCAACGAGTCAAAGTCAAACTACAAGTGATTCCGGAGAAGCTGAGGAGGAGGTTCGAGTTCTACATCGAGACCCGACAATGCTTCAGGATCCAAGCCCATATCAGAGGGATCCACTTGTAGACATCACTGGGCCCATGACCAGAAGCAGAGCGAAGAAGGTGCGAGAAGCTCTCAACAACCTTGTTCAAGCTTGCCATCAAGATGCCCAGCTGATTGTAGAAGCTCACGCCTTGGAGCAAAATGGAGGAAATGTGCAATTTGCAACTCTTCTAACTATCTTGGAAGGAGAGGCGCAAATTATCCAACATTAATCAAGAAGAAGGCTGTTTCTTGAAGTCTTGAAGATGCCGGAAGGTTCTTGGACTTAAAAGAAACAAATTAATAAAGTTCCCTACAAATTGGGCCGACCCAAAAACTCATGGACTAGCCCACAAGTTTTCGACCAGCCCAAGTTGAAGCATGAAGCCGCACGGCCCAATCCAGGAGCAGCCCACACGGCCAATCAAGGAAAAAGCCCACACGGTTTTAGGAATTAGTTTTCAGAATTTTAATTAAGTCTTTTTAGTCTTTTAGTTAATTTCCAAAAAGGGTTTTTCCTTATTCTTTTTGGAAGTAGGATTTTTATTCTTTTCCTTATTTTTTGTTATAATTTCGGCTGCCACAACAATAAGGTAAATCTGAAATTATCTTTCCTTTTCTTACCACTCTCCTACTTCTTTCAGGGTTTGGTAATTGTACAAGGAATTAACCTCTTGGTTAATTTCCAATTCTAATTCTTTTCCTTTTCTTTTTCTACTGATTTTCGGCCATCCTTACTCCTATTTAAAGGAGCCAAAACTTCAATAAAATTTAGTGTATTTCAGATCAAAAACTTAGTGTTTGAGATACCTCCTTTTATTGCTTTATGTATTTGCATATTGTAGTTTACATAATTGCATGAAACTTAGCCTTTTAGGTTATTGCTCAACCTAATTGTTCGCATGTTTCACACCTCTTTTCTTGCACTTGGTTCGAATTCTTAAACAAACTGGTCAGGATAGTTTATCCCTTGTTTTATCAATTTGAACGTAAGTTAAAGGTTTTTAGAGCTTGTCACTTAATCGCAAGGTCCTTGGCAACATTATCCGCATGTGTACAACCGTCCACATCAATTGGTATCAGAGCTAAGGAGTGGTTTTGTGACCGGAGGAGATCAACCGATCAAATCCTTTTCCAGGTGTTTTCTTTTCCTTGTTAAATCTTGATTGTTCTTGAAATTCTTGGAATTGAATTCATCTTCTTGGGGGGAAAATTTTTTTTTTTTCTTCCAGCTTAAAATTGCGATTTTTTGTACTGTTTTTCCATCCTTAAAAATCGCAAATTTTCTTAAAATTCGGATACCCTTGCTGCAATTTTTGAAATTAAAATCGGACCTCAATTTTTAGATTAGGGTTTCGGTTTTTAGTGACACTAGGGTTTCGGGTTTCCGTCGCTAATTCACGCGACTTAAGCTTTTGTTTTGCTGGGTTTTTGCGACACTTTCTACCCTTCCTTTGGTGCTGATTTTGCTGAAAATTGTGAGTTTTGCGGTTGATGTTAAGCAGCTCACTTGTTTGCGCTTTGTAAAATTGCATGCTATAAGTTTTGGATACTTTCTTTTGAATTCTTGAAAATATAGTGAATTCTTGATTTCGTATCCTTGTGCTGCTAAGCTTATCCCTGGGAATAGGCTAGTACCTTGACAAATTGTTTTGCTGGCCCTAGGGTTTTCATAATTAAAAAATCGCATCTTGCTATAATTTGGTACTGTTTTCGGACATTAAGGGGTAGTAATTTCGCAATTTTGGTGCTGTTTTGCATATTAGAAGCCTTGATAATTTGTGGGGATTGGTTCTTGATTACCTATTGGGTGGGTGATCGCTTCTTTGGGTAGTTTAGGCTTTCCTGAAGTTGTTTCAACTCTGCTAATTTTTCCTTGCTTCTATTCACCTTGAATTGCCCTGCTTTCAATTGCCTTGTTTATCTTTTCGTGCGACCTATACATTAGATCTTTAATTATAGTTTGGATTTTGTCATCGTGCACACTCATCTTTTCTGAAATTTGAGGGCTTAACCCCGAAATTTCCTGTTGTGTACTTCATATCTGAACTATATTACATAAACATCGTTTGCGAAAAGATTTTTAAAAAACAGAACCAAGTGTGGTTTTTGCGAAAATTTTGCTTCTTTCTTAAGTGTCATTGCTTTTGTGTGAATTGCTGCTTGCCTGATACATTTATCAATACCGGGAGGTTTGAGTGGTAAAAGGCTTGAGTGCACATCTTATACAGGGCGCCACCCTAGAGCGATACACGGGGTTTGTGTGTAGCTATTAGGTGGGAGACACTTGGGGGAATAAGGGGGTAAGGTTCTTTCTCACTTTTCCTTATTCTTAGCAGAGAGATTTTCGCTTTCTTTTACCAATGTCAAGTGGTAGTGCTCCTAACCCTCTCGGGAATGAGCAAATTCTGGCTGCGATTGCGCAACTCTCCGCGCGATTCGCTACTTTAACGGAGGAAGTTGCCGACCTCAGGACTGAACGGGAACAGAGGCGCACAGACTCAGACGACGATGTTGCCTGTCCAGGCACTAACGCCGCAGACCAGCCATTCGCAGGCCTCAGTTAGTGCAAAACTACCGTTCCACCCTTTGCCGGAGGCACGAATCCAGAGGAGTACTTAGACTGGGAGATGAAGATGGAGCGCATCTTTGAGCTTCATGCGATCCCAGAGCACAAGAAGGTCCAGCTCGTAGTTGTACATTTCACAGACTATGCCCTAATCTGGTGGAATCAGCAGCAGGATCAGCGCAGAAATACACGCCCAATGCGTGCCCGCGCATTGCCTCTCTCTTGGTTTGATTTGACTACTTCTATGCGTAGGACTTTTGTACCGGACTACTATTTTAGAGAATTGTATAGGAAATTACATACTCTTGTACAAGGTTCTATGTCTGTAGATGAGTACTATAGAAAATTGGAGATGGCTAAAATTAGGGCTAATGTACAGGAAGATGAGCCCGCATCTATGGCTTGTTTTCTTAGTGGTTTAAACAGGGGTATTGCTTTAGCTGTGGAACTGCAGAATGCTACAACACTGACAGACATGCTGCACAAAGCCCGGGTTATGGAGGAGTATCTGAAGTCCGTTCCACCAGTCCGGACACCTACCAGCGCCCCACCAGCCTGGCGCAAGAATCCGACCTACTCGCCACCAGCAAGGAGGCCGATCATGTCTGACCGCAAGGCCATTGTCCCTGTTGCCGCCGCCCCACTTCTTCTTCATCACAGCAAAAACACGCCATCAACTCCCAGGCAGTCCATCAGCAACGTAACTTGCCACAGGTGTTCAGGCCGTGGCCACTACATGCGTGACTGTCCCAACATCCGGAAGGTATTATTGGGCCAAGATGGAGAGTACATTTCAGAGAATGATGAAGAGGAACCACACGTTGACCCTATAAAGGAGTTGAATGACAGCACTCCGTCAGAGCCTGTGGAGCAGTTCGAATTTCTTGAAGAAGATCCATCTCAGAACTTGGTTACTCGCACTCTGACTACAGCTGTTGTCCCGGACTCGTCCCAAAGGACAAACATCTTCCATGCCCGCACCAAGGTAAATGGAAAGTTATGTGTTCTGATTATTGATGGAGGGAGTTGTACTAATGTTGCTAGTGAGTATATGGTTGATAAGCTGCGCCTCCCTGTCATCAATCATCCACGTCCTTATCGGCTTCAATGGCTGACAGCTCAGACTCAGACTACTACAGTCACAAAGCAGGTAAGCGTACCATACGCTATCGGTAAGTTCGAATCCACGGTTTTATGTGATGTTCTGCCAATTGAAGGGTAAGGGGAAAGAAATTGTTGTAAAGGGTAGTAAGGCGAACTCTGATAAGCCTGATCAGGACAAAGTTAGGAGTAGTTGTTTTGCAACGAGAGGAGAGATAGGTCAAGTGTTAGACAGCAATGATGATGTATTTGTTTTAGTCTGTAAGGATAACTGTGCTAACCCTGACGATATCCCTCGGGATATCCCTACAGAAGTCAATTCTTTGTTGCAGGAATTTGCTGATGTCTTTCCAGACGAGTTGCCGCAGGGTCTGCCACCACTTCGAGGCATTGAACATCAGATTGACTTCATCCCTGGCGCGCCTATACCAAACCGCCCTGCATACAAGGCAAATCCTGAGGAAACAAAGGAGTTGCAGGCGCAAATTGAGAAGCTATTGGCGCATGGTCAGGTAAGGGAATCTCTAAGTCCTTGTCCTTGTGCTGTGCTGTACATGGAGAATGTGTATGGATTGTAGAGCAGTAAATAAGATAACAATCAAGTATAGGCACCCTATCCCTAGGCTTGATGACATGTTAGAAGATTTGCATGGTTCTACTGTTTATACAAAAATAGATCTCACACAGGGCTATCATCAAATTCGCATGAGGGAGGGGGATGAATGGAAAACTGCTTTTAAAACTAAATTTGGTTTATATGAGTGGTTAGTCATGCCCTTTGGACTCACAAATGCACCTAGTACTTTCATGAGGTTAATGAATCATGTGCTTAGAAAGTTTATAGGTAAATTTGTTGTTGTGTATTTTGATGATATCTTGATCTATTCCAGGGATTATGATTCGCATTTTGAACATCTTCGTTTGGTTTTAATTGAATTACGTGCTAATCAGTTATATGCCAAGATGCAAAAGTGTACCTTTTGTGTTTCGGAAGTTGTTTTTCTTGGTTTTGTAGTCTCTGCAGGTGGTGTCAAAGTTGATGATGCCAAGGTGAAGGCCATTAGGGATTGGCCACAGCCAACATCGGCCGCCCAAGTTCGGTCATTCCATGGCTTGGCTGGATTCTACAGGCGGTTTGTAAAAGATTTCTCCACTAAAGCCGCGCCCCTCAATGATCTCTGCAAGAAAAACGCACCATTTCTGTGGGGGCCAGCTCAGGAAAAAGCTTTTACTACTTTAAAGCATGATCTCACTCATGCACCTGTTTTAGCATTTCCTGATTTTGATAAAGTGTTTGAACTAATGTGTGATGCATCAGGTGTTGGAATTGGCGCAGTCTTAATGCAGGAGAAGAAGCCTATCGCCTTTTTCAGTGAGAAACTAAAAGGGGCTGCCTTAAATTATCCTACATATGATAAGGAGCTCTATGCTGTTGTCCGTGCTTTTGAAACGTGGTCACATTATTTGATGTCTAAGGAATTTGTTGTTCATAGTGATCATGAGTATCTTAAGCATTTAAAAGGGCAAAATAAGTTAAATAGACGTCATGCAAAGTGGGTTAATTTGATTGAGTCTTTTCCTTATATTATCAAGTATAAGAAAGGTAAGGATAATTTAGTTGCTGACGCTCTATCTCGCAGGTATGAAATGCTGACAATTCTTGATCATACATTGTTAGGTTTCGCATACCTCAAAGATTTGTATGCTTTTGATGTTGATTTTGCTGATGTGTATAAAGCATGTGAATCTGGTGCATTCCAAAAGTACTTTAGACAGGATGGTTTTCTGTTTAGGGAAAATAGGTTATGCATCCCTCGTAGTTCCACTAGGGAATTACTGGTTCGTGAAGCTCATAGTGGGGGGCTTATGGGTCATTTTGGTGTGCATAAAACTCTTGAACTGTTGCATGAACACTTTAATTGCCACATATGCGCAAAGATGTACAGAATGTTTGCTCTCGATGCATTAATTGTTTGCAAGCTAAATCTACTTCTAAGCCCCATGGACTTTACACGCCATTGCCTATCCCTTCTGTGCCCTGGACTGACATTTCTATGGATTTTATTTTAGGGCTTCCAAGGACGCAGAAAGGTAATGATTCTTTATTTGTTGTTGTTGATCGTTTCTCTAAAATGGCGCATTTTATTCCTTGCAGGAAATCAGATGATGCCAGACATGTAGCTGAGTTGTTCTTTCAAGGCATTGTGAGGCTACATGGAATTCCGAGAACCATAGTCTCAGATCGCGACGTCAAATTCTAGAGTTATTTTTGGAAGACTTTGTGGTCCCGCCTCGGCACAAAACTGTTGTTTTCGACTACAAGTCATCCACAGACGGATGGTCAGACGGAAGTCACCAACCGAACCGTTGGCAACCTACTCAGAGCTTTGATTCAGAAGAACCTCAAGCGTTGGGAAGACATCTTGCCGTGCCTACAACCGAACCAAGCATTCATCAACAGGGTTCTGTCCATTTGAAGTTGCTTACGTCTTTACTCCCTTGACGGTGATGGATCTCATTCCTTTGCCGCCCAAAGAACAAGTCAATCCAGACGGTGCGAAGAAAGCTGAAGCAGTGCAACGCATACATTCTAAAGTTCGAGCTAATATGGAGAAGACTTATGCCAAAGCCGCCGCCAATGCAAACCAACGGCGCAAGGCTGTGAATTTCGAACCAGGTGACTGGGTTTGGGTTCACATGAGGAAGGAACGATTCCCTGCAGCAAGAAGGACCAAACTCCATCCAAGGGGCGATGGACCTTTTCAGATCGTTTCCAAGATTGGGCCTAACGCCTACAAACTCGACTTACCAGGTGAGTATGGTGTTAGTTCTTCCTTTAATGTTGCTGACTTGTCTCCTTTTATTGATGACCAGGTTGCTGATTTGAGGACAAATCCTTTTCAACCGGGAGGGGATGATGAGGGCATCCAAAGTCAAGCAACGAGTCAAAGTCAAACTACAAGTGATTCCGGAGAAGCTGAGGAGGAGGTTCGAGTTCTACATCGAGGCCCGACAATGCTTCAGGATCCAAGCCCATATCAGAGGGATCCACTTGTAGACATCACTGGGCCCATGACCAGAAGCAGAGCGAAGAAGGTGCGAGAAGCTCTCAACAACCTTGTTCAAGCTTGCCATCAAGATGCCCAGCTGATTGTAGAAGCTCACGCCTTGGAGCAAAATGGAGGAAATGTGCAATTTGCAACTCTTCTAACTATCTTGGAAGGAGAGGCGCAAATTATCCAACATTAATCAAGAAGAAGGCTGTTTCTTGAAGTCTTGAAGATGCCGGAAGGTTCTTGGACTTAAAAGAAACAAATTAATAAAGTTCCCTACAAATTGGGCCGACCCAAAAACTCATGGACCAGCCCACAAGTTTTCGGCCAGCCCAAGTTGAAGCATGAAGCCGCACGGCCCAATCCAAGGAGCAGCCCACACGGCCAATCAAGGAAAAAGCCCACACGGTTTTAGGGAATTAGTTTTCAGAATTTTAATTAAGTCTTTTTAGTCTTTTAGTTAATTTCCAAAAAGGGTTTTTCCTTATTCTTTTTGGAAGTAGGATTTTTATTCTTTTCCTTATTTTTTGTTATAATTTCGGCTGCCACAACAATAAGGTAAATCCGAAATTATCTTTCCTTTTCTTACCACTCTCCTACTTCTTTCAGGGTTTGGTAATTGTACAAGGAATTAACCTCTTGGTTAATTTCCAATTCTAATTCTTTTCCTTTTCTTTTTCTACTGATTTTCGGCCATCCTACTCCTATTAAAGGGGCCGAAACTTCAATAAAATTTAGTGTATTTCAGATCAAAAACTTAGGGGCCCGCTTGGTTCGTAGAGGGGAATGGGAATGGGAATGGGAATGATAATAGTGGGGAATGATAGTAGAGGGAATGAAAGCATTGGGAATGATAGATGGTGTTTGGTTCACAAGTAAACTTTTAGGATTAAAATTTATTTTAATTTTTTTTACATTTAAATTTTGATATATTATAAACTATTTGTGTTAAAATATATTATAATGATGAATTTTAGCAATTAAAATTTTTAAAAATAAAAAATACACACAAAAGGAGGGAATCAAACCATACCCCCCCAATATGCTAGGATATGGAGGATTGCCTCAAAGGAGGAATCAAACCCATACCCCAACCTAACCAACAACAACTTTCATTCCATTCCATTCCCAAACCCCAAAACCAACCAAGCATGCCCTTAGTGTTTGAGATACCTCCTTTTTTGCTTTATGTATTTGCATATTGTAGTTTACATAATTGCATGAAACTTAGCCTTTTAGGTTATTGCTCAACCTAATTGTTCGCATGTTTCACACCTCTTTTCTTGCACTTGGTTCGAATTCTTAAACAAACTGGTCAGGATAGTTTATCCCTTGTTTTATCAATTTGAACGTAAGTTAAAGGTTTTTAGAGCTTGTCACTTAATCGCAAGGTCCTTGGCAACATTATCCGCATATGTACAACCGTCCACATCAGAAGGGGTGGCGGCAACAGGGACTATGGCTTTTCTCTCTGACTGGATCGGCCTCCGTGCTGGTGGAGAGTAGGCTGGGTTCTTGCGCCAAGCTGGTGGTGCGCTGGTTGGCGTCCGGATTGGTGGAACGGACTTCAGATACTCCTCCATGACCCGAGCTTTGTGCAGCATGTCTGGCAGCGTCGTAGCATTCTGTAATTCAACAGCTAAAGCAATACCCCTGTTTAAACATTAAGAAAACGAGCCATAGATGCGGGCTCATCTTCCTGTACATTAGCCCTAAGTTTTGCCATCTCTAATTTCCTATAATACTCATCTACAGACATAGAACCTTGTACAAGAGTATGTAATTTCCTATACAATTCTCTAAAATAGTAATCAGGTACAAAAGTTCTATGCATTAAAGTAGTCAAATCAAACCAAGAGAGAGGCGGTGCGCGGGCACGCATTGGTCGAGTATTCCTGCGCTGGTCCTGCTGTTGATTCCACCAGATTAGGGCATAGTCGGTGAAATGGACCACTGCAAGTTGGACTTTCTTGTGTTCCGGGATCGCATGAAGTTCAAAAATGCGCTCCATCTTCATCTCCCAGTCTAGATAGTCCTCTGGATTCGTGCTTCCGTCAAAGGGTGGAACGGTCGTCTTGGACTGACTGAGGCCTGCGAATGGCTGGTCTGCGGCGTTGGGGCCTGGACCGGCAACATCGTCGTCTGAGTCTGTGCGCCTCGGTTCTCGTTCAGTCCTGAGTTCGGCGACTTCCTCCGTGAGTGTAGCGAATTGCGCGGAGAGTTGCGCAATCGCAGCCAGGATTTGCTCGTTTCCCAAAGGGTTAGTAGCACCTCCACCTGACATTGGATAAGGAAAGCGAAAATCTGTCTGCTAAGAATAAGGAAAAGTGAGAAATAACCTTACCCCCTTATTCCCCCAAGTGTTTCCCACCTAATAGCTACACACAACCCTGTGTTTCACTCTAGGGTGGCGCCCTGTATAAGATGTGCACTCAAGCCTTTTTCCACTCAAACCTCCCGGTATTGATAAATGTATAAGTCACGCAGCAAATCACACAAAAGCAATGACACTTAAGAAAGAAGCAAAACTTTTCGCAAAAACCAACACTTGGTTCTTGTTTTGAAAAATCTTTTCGCAAACGATGTTTATGTAATATAATTCAGATACGATGTACACAACAGGAAATTTCGGGGTTAAGCCCTCAAATTTCAGAAAAGATGAGTGTGCACGATGACAAAATCCAAATTATAATTTAAAGATCTAATGTTCAGGTCGCACGAAAAGATAACTAGGCAATTTGAAAGCAGGGCAATTCAAAGTGAATAGAAGCAAAGAAAAATAAGCAGAGTTGAAACAACTTCAGGAAAGTACTAAAACTACCCAAAGAAGCGATAACCCACCCAATAGGTAATCAAGAAACCAATCCCCACAAATTATCAATTCTTCTAATATGCAAAACAGTACCAAATTTGCGAAATTAATACCCCCTAGTGGCCGAAAACAGTACCACTTTTAGCAATATGCGATTTTCAATTACGAAAACCCTAGGGCCAGCAAAAACAATTTTCGATTTACTAGCCTAATCCCAGAGATAATCTTAGCAGCACAAGGATACAAAATCAAGAATTCACTAGATTTTCAAGAATTCAAAAGAAAGTATCCAAAACTAGAGCATGCAATTTTTATAATGCGCAAACAAGTGAGCTGCTTAACATCAACCGCAAAACTCACAATTTTTCAACAAAATCAGCACCAAAAAGGGGTAGCAAAGTGTCGCAAAAAGGCCCAGCAATTAACAACTGAAAACCCGAAACCCTAGCCAAAAATCCGAGTACTAGTTTGAAATTTAAGGCCCGATTTTCGGTTTATGAAATTTCAGCAAGGGTTACGATTTAATGAAAAGAATTTTCGGCCTTTAAAGATGGAAAAACAGTACCACAATCCGAAAATTCAAAAGCTTGAAGAAAAAAAAAATTTTCCCCCAAGAAGATGAGTTCAATTCCAAGAATTTCAAGAATAATCAAGACTAACAAGGAAAAGAAAACACCTGGAAAGGATTTGATCGGTTGATCTCCTCCGGTCACGAAACCACTCCTTAGCTCTGATACCAATTGATGTGGACGGTTGTACACATGCGGATAATGTTGCCAAGGACCTTGTGATTAAGTGACAAGCTCTTCAAAACCTTTAACTCGCGTTCGGATTTGATAAAACAAAGGAAAAACTATCCTGACCAACTTGTTTACAAATTCGAACCAAGTGCAAGAAAGAGGTGTGAAACATGCGAATAATTAGGCAGAGCAAGAACCTAATTAGCTAAGTTTCATGCAATTATGTAAATTACGACATGCAAATACATAAAGCAATAAAAGGAGGTACTTCAAACACTAAGTTTATGATCTGAAATACACTGTCTTTATTTGATGAATTCGGTCCCCTTAAATAAGAGAAGGGATGGCCGAAAATACAAGAATTAGAAAAAGAAAAGAATTAGAAGTGGAAATTAACCAAGAGGTTAATTTCTTGTACAATTACCAAACCCGGAAAGAAGTAGGAATGGTAAGAAAAGGTAACTAAATTTCGGTCACCTCATCATTGGGTGATTGCCGAAAATTCCAACTCCTAAATCAAGAAGGAAAGCTAATTATAAAACAAGTGGGAAAAGAATAAAAATCCTACTCCCAAAAAGAATAAGGAAACCCTTTTTGTAAACTAACTAAAAATAAAATAACTTAATTAAAAATCTGAAAAATAACCCTAAAACCGTGTGGCTTTTCCTTGGGTTGGCCGTGTGGGCTTTTCTCCTTGGATTGGGCCGTGCGGCTTCATGCTACTCCTTGGGCTGGCCGAAAACTTGTGGGCTAGTCCATGAGTTTTGGGTCGGCCCAATTGGTAGGGAATTTTATTATTTGGTTTCTTTTAAGTCCAAGAACATCCCGGCTTCTTCAAGACTTTAAGAAACAGCCTTCTTGATGTGGACGGTTGTACACATGCGGATAATGTTGCCAAGGACCTTGTGATTAAGCGGCGAGCTCGTATAAGACTCTATCTTACCTTCGAAATCAGAATAAACAAAAGACCTAATCTAGTTGTTTTTGTTTTAGATTCGAACCAAGTGCAAGAAAAGAGTTTTGAACATGCGAATAATTAGGTAGAGCAAATAACCTAATTAGCTAAGTTCATGCAATTATGTAAACTACGACATGCAAATACATAAAGCAATAAAAGGAGGTATCTCAAACACTAAGTTTTTGATCTGAAATACTCTGAATATTATTATGCATGGCTGCCCTATTTATAGATATAGGGGTGGCCGAAAAAAGAAAGAAATTAAGGAAAAGAATTGGAATTTAACCAAGAGGTTAATTTCCTTTACCAAATCCGGAAAGAAGTAGAATTTGGTAAGAAAAGAAAGAAGGAATTCGGTCACCTCTTTAGGTGATTGCCGAATTTACAAGGAAAGAATAAGGAAAAGAATAAAACTCCTACTCCCAAAAAGAATAAGGAAACCCTTTTTGGAAACTAACTTAAAAGAATAAAAGAACATAATTAATTAAAAGGAGAAATCCCTAATTAACTAAGAAAACCGTGTGGGCTTCCTTTGTGGGCTGCTTGTGGCTTCCTTGCTCCTTGGGCTGGCCGAACTTGTGGACTTGGTTTCCATGAGTTTGGGTCGGCCCAATGTGTAGGGAATTTCATGATTTGTTTCTTTTAAAGCCCAAGAACCTTCCGGTATCTTCAAGACTTCAAGAAACAGCCTTCTTCTTTATTTGGACTTGGTGAATTGCACTTCTTCTTCAAAGATGTGTAGAAGATTTGCAATTTGCACATTTCCTCCATTTTCCTCCAAGGCATGGGCTTCTACAATTAACTGAGCATCCTGATGGCAAGCTTGAACAAGGTTGTTGAGTGCATCTCGAACCTTCTTCGCTCTGCTTCTGGTCATTGGCCCAGTTATGTCTACAAGTGGATCCCTCTAATACGGACTTGGATCCTGAAGCATTGTAGGACCTCTATGTAGAACTCGAACATCCTCCTCAGCTTCTCCGGAATCACTTGCATCTTGACTTTGACTTGTTGGTTGACTTTGGATGCCCTCATCATCCCCTCCCGGTTGAAAAGGATTTGTCCTCAAATCAGCAACCTGTTCATCAACAAAAGGAGACAAGTCAGCAACATTAAAGGAAGAACTAACACCATACTCACCTGGTAAGTCGAGTTTGTAGGCGTTAGGCCCCATCTTGGAAACGATCTGAAAAGGTCCATCGCCCCTTGGATGGAGTTTGGTTCTTCTCGCGGCAGGGAATCGTTCCTTCCTCATGTGAACCCAAACCCAGTCGCCTGGTTCAAAGTTAACAGCCTTGCGCCGTTGGTTTGCATTGGCGGCGGCTTTGGCATATGTCTTCTTCAGATTAGCTCGAACTTTAGCATGTATGCGTTGCACTGCTTCAGCTTTCTTCGCACCGTCTGGATTGACCTGTTCTTTGGGCGGCAAAGGAATGAGATCCATCACCGTCAAAGGAGTAAAGCCGTAGGCAACTTCAAATGGACAAAACCCTGTTGAGGAGTGCTTGGTTCGGTTGTAGGCAAACTCTGCAACCGGCAAGATATCTTCCCAACGCTTGAGGTTCTTCTGAATCAATGCTCTGAGTAGGTTGCCAACGGTTCGGTTGGTGACTTCCGTCTGACCATCCGTCTGTGGATGACTTGTAGTCGAAAACAACAGTTTTGTGCCGAGGCGGGACCACAAAGTCTTCCAAAGAAACTCAGAAATTTGACGTCGCGATCTGACACAATTGTTCTCGGAATTCCATGTAGCCGAACAATACCTTGAAAGAATAACTCAGCTACATGTCTGGCATCATCTGATTTCCTGCAAGGAATGAAATGCGCCATTTTAGAGAAACGATCAACAACAACAAATAAAGAGTCATTACCTTTCTGCGTCCTCGGGAGACCTAAAATGAAATCCATAGAAATGTCAGTCCAAGGTACAGAAGGTATGGGTAAAGGCGTGTAAAGCCCATGGGGTTTAGAAGTAGATTTAGCTTGCAAACAATTAATGCATCTAGAGCAAACATGCTGTACATCCCTTCTCATATGCGGCCAATAAAAGTGTTCATGCAACAGTTCAAGTGTTTTATTCACGAACCAGTAATTCCCTAGCGGAACTACGAGGAATGCATAACCTATTTTCCTTAAACAGAAAACCATCCTGCCTAAAGAACTTTTGGAATGCACCAGATTCACATGCTTTATACAAATCAGCAAAATCAACATCAGAAGCATATAAATCCTTGAGGTATGCGAAACCTAACAAAGTATGATCAAGAATTGTCAGAATTTCATACCTGCGAGATAGAGCGTCAGCAACTAAATTATCCTTACCTTTCTTATACTTGATAATATAAGGAAAAGATTCAATAAAGTTAACCCACTTAGCATGACGTCTATTCAAATTATTCTGTCCTTTCAGATGCTTAAGAGACTCATGATCACTATGAACAACAAATTCCTTAGCCATCAAATAATGTGACCAAGTTTCAAAAGCACGGACAACAGCAAAGAGCTCTTTATCATATGTAGGATAATTCAAAGCAGCTCCTTTAAGCTTCTCACTGAAAAAGGCGATAGGCTTTCTTTCCTGCATAAGAACAGCGCCAATTCCAATACCTGATGCATCACACATTAGTTCAAACACTTTATCAAAATCAGGTAATGCTAAAACAGGTGCATGAGTGAGATCATGCTTTAAAACAGTAAAAGCTTTTTCCTGAGCTGGCCCCCACACAAATGGTGCGTTCTTCTTGCAGAGATCATTGAGGGGCGCGGCTTTAGTGGAGAAATCTTTTACAAACCGCCTGTAGAATCCAGCCAATCCATGGAATGACCGAACCTGGTGGCCGAAGTTGGCTGCGGCCAATCCCTAATGGCCTTCACCTTGGCATCATCAACTTTGACACCATCTGCAGAGACTACAAAACCAAGAAAAACAACCTCCGAAACACAAAAGGTACACTTTTGCATCTTGGCATATAATTGATTAGCACGTAATTCAATTAAAACCAAACGAAGATGTTCAACATGCGAATCATAATCTCTGGAATAGATCAAGATATCATCAAAATACACAACAACAAATTTACCTATAAACTTTCTAAGCACATGATTCATTAATCTCATGAAAGTACTAGGTGCATTTGTGAGACCAAAGGGCATGACTAACCACTCATATAAACCAAATTTAGTTTTAAAAGCAGTCTTCCATTCGTCCCCCTCCCTCATGCGAATTTGATGATAGCCCTGTGTTAGATCTATTTTTGTATAAACAGTAGAACCATGCAAATCCTCTAACATGTCATCAAGCCTAGGGATAGGATGCCTATACTTGATTGTTATCTTATTCACAGCTCTACAATCCATACACATTCTCCATGTACCTTCTTTCTTAGGGACTAGAATAACAGGTACAGCACAAGGACTTAGAGATTCCCTTACCTGACCATTTGCGAGCAGCTTGTCTATTTGTTGTTGCAACTCCTTTGTTTCCTCCGGATTTGCTTTATAGGCAGGTCTGTTCGGAAGTGGTGTGCCAGGGATGAAATCAATTTGATGTTCAATTCCTCGAAGTGGCGGCAGACCCTGCGGCAACTCTTCTGGAAAAACATCATTGAATTCCTGCAACAAAGAAGAGATTTCTAACGGGATATCCCGAGGGACATCGTTAGAGTCAGCACAATTATCTTTACAAACCAAAACCAGTACATCATCATTGTTGGCTAACACTTGTCCTATCTCTCCCTTAGTTGCGAAACAACTATTCCTAACTTTGTCCTGATCAGGCTTATCAGAGTTCGCCTTACTACCCTTTACAAGTTCTTTCCCCTTACCTTCGCTTGGCGCCTTTCAGCTTCCCAGTTTGTGATTGACTCCTTCATGCGAACAGCTTCTGATCGCACTTCAGCCGGTGGCATTGGTAGGAACGTGTGGATCTTGCCCTCCTGGCAGACCGAGTAAGTGTTGGCGACCCCATCATGTGTTGCCTTCAGTCAAAGAGCCATGGTCGTCCGAGTAGAATGTGACAAGCCTCCATTGGCAGAACATCACATAAAACCGTGGATTCGAACTTACCGATAGCGTATGGTACGCTTACCTGCTTGGTGACTCTGTAGCCGTCTGAGCTGTCGAGCCATTGAAGCCGATAAGGACGAGGATGATTGATGATAAGGAGGCGCAGCTTATCAACCATATACTCACTAGCAACATTAGTACAACTCCCTCCATCAATAATCAGAACACATAACTTTCCATTTACCTTGGTGCGGGCATGGAAAATGTTTGTCCGCTGGGATGTGTCCGGGACAGCAGCTGTAGTCAGAGTGCGAGTAACCAAGTTCTGAGATGGATCTTCTTCAAAAAATTCGAACTGCTCCACAGGTTCTGACGGAGTGCTGTCAGTCAACTCCTTTGTAGGGTCAATGGTTGGGTCTTCTTCATCCTCCTCTGAAATGTACTCACCATCTTGTCCCAACAAGACCTTCCGGATATTTGGACAATCCCTCATGTAGTGGCCACGGCCTGAGCACTTATGGCAAGTTACGTTGCTGATAGACTGTCTGGGGGTGGATGGCGTTTTCTGCTGTGATGAAGAAGGAGGTGGCGGCGGCAACAGGGACTAGGGCTTTGCGCTCAGACATGATCGGCCTCCTTGCTGGTGGCGAGTAGGTCGGATTCTTGCGCCAAGTTGGTGGGGCGCTGGTAGGTGTCCGGACTGGTGGAACGGACTTCAGATACTCCTCCATAACCCGAGCTTTGTGCAGCATGTCTGTCAGCGTTGTAGCATTCTGCAATTCCACAGCTAAAGCAATACCCCTGTTTAAACCACTAAGGAAGCGAGCCATAGATGCGGGCTCATCTTCCTGTACATTAGCCCTAATTTTAGCCATCTCCAATTTTCTATAGTACTCATCTACAGACATAGAACCTTGTACAAGAGTATGTAATTTCCTATACAATTCTCTAATATAGTAGTCCGGTACAAAAGTCCTACGCATAGAAGTAGTCAAATCAACCAAGAGAGAGGCGGTGCGCGGGCACGCATTGGGCGTGTATTTCTGCGCTGGTCCTGCTGCTGATTCCACCAGATTAGGGCATAGTCTGTGAAATGTACAACTGCGAGCTGGACCTTCTTGTGCTCTGGGATCGCATGAAGCTCAAAGATGCGTTCCATCTTCATCTCCCAGTCTAAGTACTCCTCAGGATTCGTGCCTCCGGCAAAGGGTGGAACGGTAGTTTTGCACTGACTGAGGCCTGCGAATGGCTGGTCTGCGGCGTTGGTGCCTGGGGCGGCAACATCGTCGTATGAGTCTGTGCGCCTCTGATCTCGTTCAGTCCTGAGGTCGGCGACTTCCTCCGTGAGAGTAGCGAATCGCGCGGAGAGTTGCGCAATCGCAGCCAAGATTTGCTCGTTTCCTATAGGGTTAGGAGCACCTCCACCTGACATTGGATAAGAAAGCGAAAACCTGTCTGCTAAGAATAAGGAAAAGTGAGAAATAACCTTACCCCCTTATTCCCCCAAGTGTTTCCCACCTAATAGCTACACACAACCCTGTGTTTCACTCTAGGGTGGCGCCCTGTATAAGAAGTGCACTCAAGCCTTTTACCACTCAACCTCCCGGTATTGATAAATGTATTAGGCACGCAGCAAATCACACAAAAGCAATACACTTAAGAAAGAAGCAAAAATTTTCGCTAAAACCAACACTTGGTTCTAATTTTGAAAAATCTTTTCGCAAAACGATATTTGTAATATAGTTCAGATATGAAGTACACAACAGGAAATTTCGGGGATAAGCCCTCAAATTTCAGAAAAGATGAGTGTGCACGATGACAAAATCCAAACTATAATTAGAGAGCTAATGTTCAGGTAGCACGAAAAGATAACTAGGCAATATGAAAGCAGGGCAATTCAAAATTGAATAGAAGCAAAGAAATATAAGCAGAATTGAAACAACTTTAGGAAAGGCCTAAAACTACCCAAAGAAGAGATCACCCACCCAATAGGTAATCAAGAAACCAATCCCCACAAATTATCAATGCTCCTAATAGGCAAAACAGTACCCAACTTGCGATTTCTAATCCCTCAATTAACCGAAAACAGCACCAAATTGCAGCAAGATGCGATTTCAAGAATTGACAACCCTAGGGCTAGCAAGTTCAATTTTTTGACTCACTAACCTATTCCTAGGAATTATCTTAGCAGCACAAGGATACAAAACCAAGAATTCAATATATTTTCAAGAATTCAAAACAAGGTATCCCAAACTAGAGCATATAATTTTTCAATGCGCAAACAAAGTGAGCTGCTTAACATCAACCGCAAAAACTCACTATTTCTCAACAAAACAGCACAAGAGGGATAGAAATAATTCGCAAGAAGCCCAGCAATTATACCCAAGCAAGACCCGAAAACCCTTAGAATGTAGGTAAACCCGTGAATGGAACCCGAAACTGAAAACCCGAATAGAAAAACCAAAACAGAAAACCAAACCCAAAAACCAAAATTAGGGTTTAGGGTTTAGGGTTAGGGTTTAGGGTTTAGGGTTAGGTTAGGGTTAGGGTTTAGGGTTTAGGGTTTAGGGTTAGGGTTTAGGGTTAGGGTTGGGTTTAGGGTTAGGTTAGGGTTTAGGGTTTAGGGTTAGGGTTTTATTGAGAACCTGAACCCTAGGGAATAAACCAAAACCCGAGCAGCACAACCCTAGCAAAACTGAAAACCGAACCCTTTCTTTAAAGTACTAAACCGAACCCTTCAAGAATTCTGAAAACCCAAATTGTCTAAACCCGATTTTATTTTCTAAAACCCGATTTAATTTCTGAAATTTACAGCAAGGGCAGTCTGGGTATTTAGAAATTATTTGTGATTTTTAAAGATGGAAAACAGTACCGAAATCGCAAATTTGAAGAGCTTGAAGAAAAAAAAAATTTCCCCCAAGAAGATGAGTTCTAGTCCAAGAATAATCAAGATGAACAAGGAAAAGAAAACACCTGGAAAGGATTTGATCGGTTGATCGCCTCCAGCCACGAAACCACTCCTTAGCTCTGATACCAATTGATGTGGACGGTTGTGCACATGCGGATAATGTTGCCAAGGACCTTGTGATTAAGCGGCGAGCTCGTATAAGACTCTATCTTACCTTCGAAATCAAAATAAACAAAAAGACCTAATCTAGTGTTTTTTGTTTTAGATTCGAACAAGTGCAAGAAAAGAGTTTTGAACATGCGAATAATTAGGTAGAGCAAATAACCTAATTAGCTAAGTTCATGCAAATGTAAACTACGACATGCAATACATAAAGCAATAAAAGGAGGTATCTCAAACACTAAGTTTTTGATCTGAAATACTCTGAATATTATTATGCATGGCTGCCCTATTTATAGATATAGGGGTGGCCGAAAATAAGAAAGAATAAGGAAAAGAATTGGAATTAACCAAGAGGTTAATTTCCTTTACCAAATCCGGAAAGAAGTAGAATTTGGTAAGAAAAGAAAGAAGGAATTCGGTCACCTCTTTAGGGTGATTGCCGAATTTACAAGGAAAAGAATAAGGAAAAGAATAAAACTCCTACTCCCAAAAAGAATAAGGAAACCCTTTTTGGAAACTAACTTAAAAGAATAAAAGAACATAATTAATTAAAAGGAGAAATCCCTAATTAACTAAGAAAACCGTGTGGGCTTCCTTGTGGGCTGCTTGTGCGGCTTCCTTGCTCCTTGGGCTGGCCGAACTTGTGGACTTGGTTTCCATGAGTATGGGTCGGCCCAATGTGTAGGGAATTTCATGATTTGTTTCTTTTAAAGCCCAAGAACCTTCGGTATCTTCAAGACTTCAAGAAACAACCTTCTTCTTTATTGGACTTGGTGAATTGCACTTCTTTTTCAAAGATGTGTAGAGAGCATTTGCACATTTGCACATTTCCTCCATTTTCCTCCAAGGCATGGGCTTCTACAATTAACTGAGCATCCTGATGGCAAGCTTGAACAAGGTTGTTGAGTGCATCTCGAACCTTCTTCGCTCTGCTTCTGGTCATTGGCCCAGTTATGTCTACAAGTGGATCCCTCTGATACGGACTTGGATCCTGAAGCATTGTAGGACCTCTATGTAGAACTCGAACATCCTCCTCAGCTTCTCCGGAATCACTTGCATCTTGACTTTGACTTGTTGGTTGACTTTGGATGCCCTCATCACTTCTTCTTGATTAAGATTTGATGACTTGCGCCTCTTCTTCCAAGATAGTTAGAAGAGTTGCAAATCGCACATTTCCTCCATTTTGCTCCAAGGCGTGAGCTTCCATTTGGCATCCATCTTTCTGACTCATAATGTGTGTTGTTTTAGCTCTGGATATCCTCATTAGATTCCCTTACCTGACCGTTAGCCAAAAGCTTGTGATCTGCTTTTGCAAGTCCTTTGTCTCGTCCGGATTTGCTTTGTAGGCAGGTCGATTTGGAATAGGTGCGCCAGGTATGAAGTCGATTTGATGTTCAATTCCGTGTAGAGGTGGCAATCCCTGTGGCAGCTCTTCTGGAAAAACATCGTTGAATTCCTGCAACAAAGAATCGACTTCTATAGGGATATCCCGAGGGATATCGTCAGGGTTAGCACAATTATCTTTACATACTAAAACTAGTACATCATCTTTGCTATCTAACACCTATCCTATTTCCCCTACTGTAGTGAAACAGCTACCCTTATCTTCTTCCTGTGTAGGCTTATCAGAGTTTGCCTTACTACCCTCTACAAGTTCTTTCCCCTTACCCTTATCTATGCGCTTTTCAGCTTCCCAGTTGGCGATGGCTTCCTTCATGCAAATTGCTTCGGATCGCACTTCATTGGGCGGCATAGGGAGGAACGTGTGGATCTTGCCCGCCTGGCAGACCGAGTAAGTGTTGGCGACTCCATCATGTGTTGCCTTCAGGTCAAAGAGCCATGGTCATCCGAGTAGAATGTGACAAGCCTCCATTGGGAGAAAATCACATAAAACAGTGGATTCAAACTTACCGATAGCGTATGGTACGCTTACCTGCTTGGTGACTCTGTAGCCGTCTGAGCTGTCGAGCCATTGTAGCCGATACGGAAGTGGATGATTGATAATAGGGAGCTTCAGCTTTTCAACCATATATTCGCTAGCTACATTCGTGCAACTCCCTCCATCAATTATCAGAACACACAACTATCCATTTACCTTAGTTCTGGCGTGGAAGATGTTTGTCCGTTGAGACGTATCCTAGACAACAGCTGTAGTAAGAGTGCGAGTAACCAAGTTCTGATTGGGATCTTCCTCTATGAACTCGAATTGCTCCACTGGTGCAGACGGAGTGCTGTCAGTTAACTCCTGCAAGGGGTCAACAGGTTGATCATCTTCATCCTCTTCTGAAATGTACTCACCATCTTGCCCCAATAAGACCTTCCGGATGTTAGGGCAATCTTGCATGTAGTGGCCACGGCCTGAGCACTTGTGGCAAGTGACATTGCTGATGGATTGCCGAGGTGTTGATGGCGTTCTGGATTGGGATGAAGACGAGGTGGTAACGGGAACTATAGCCTTCTTTTCTGACGTGAACCGCTTCTTTGCTGGTGGAGAGTAAACCGGATTCTTTCTCCAAGCCGGTGGGGCGCTGGTAAGCGTCCGGACGGGTGGAACTGTCTTCAGGTATTCCTCCATGACCCGAGCTTTGTGCAACATGTCCGTCAGAGTTGTCGCATTCTGAAGTTCAACGAGCCATTGATGCGGCTTCATCTTCCTTTACATTTACCCAAATTTTGGCCATCTCTAACTTTCTAAAATATGCGTCTACAGATAAAGAACCTTGTACAAGAGTATGTAATTTCCTATACAATTCTCTAAGATAATAATCAGGAACAAAAGTTCTACGCATAGCAGTAGTCAAATCAAACCAAGTTAGAAGCGGAGCACGGGCCCGCATGGGACGCGTATTCCTTCGCTGGTCCATCTGTTGATTCCACAGACCAGGGCATAGTCCGTGAAATGTACCACCGCGAGAGGGACCTTCTTGTGTTCTGGGATCGCGTGAAGCTCGAAGATGCGCTCCATCTTCATCTCCCAATCTAAGTAATCCTCCGGATTTGTACCGCCGGCGAAGGGTGGAACAGTCATTTTGCATTGACTGAGCCCTTCGAAAGACTTGTCAGTGGCATTGTTGTCTGGTGCGGCCATATCATCATCTGACTCTGTACGCCGTTGTTCTCGTTCAGTGCGCAGTTCAGCGACCTCCTCCGTGAGGGTAGCAAATCGCACAGAGAGTTGCGCTATTGCAGCCAGTATTTGCTCACTCCCCAAAAGGGCAGAAGCACCTCCTCCTGACATCGGTTAAAGCAAAAATCTGTCTGCTAAGAACAAGGAAAAATGAGTAGTAACCTTACCCCCTTGTCCCCCAAGTGTATCCCACCTAACAGCTACACACAAACCAGTGTTTCACTCTAGGGTGGCGCCCTTATAGTATGTGATGTGGACGGTTGTACACATGCGGATAATGTTGCCAAGGACCTTGTGATTAAGTGACAAGCTCTTACAAACCTTTAACTCACGTTCGGAATTGATAAAACAAGGGATAAACTATCCTGACCAATTTGTTTATGAATTCGAACCAAGTGCAAGAAAAGAGGTGTGAAACATGCGAACAATTAGGTTGAGCAAGAACCTAAAAGGCTAAGTTTCATGCAATTATGTAACTACAACATGCAAATACATAAAGCAATAAAAGGAGGTATCTCAAACACTAAGTTTTTGATCTGAAATACTCTAATCTTTATTGAAGAATTCAGTCACCTATTTATAGGTGAGGGTGGCCGAATTTAATACAAAAAGTAGAATAAGAAAAGAACTAGAATTGGAAATTAACCAAGAGGTTAATTTCTTGTACAATTACCAAACCTGGAAAGAAGTAGGAATGGTAAGAAAAGGCAACAAGAATTCGGTTTTACCTTAAACATGAGGTAGCCGAATTTGTAACTAAAATCAAGAAAAGAATAAAACTCCTACTTCCAAAAAGAATAAGGAAACCCTTTTTGGAAATTAACTAAAAGACTAAAAAGACTTAATTAAAATTCTGAAAATTAATTCCCTAAAACCGTGTGGCTTTTTCCTTGATTGGCCGTGTGGGCTCTTCTCCTTGGATTGGGCCGTGCGGCTTCATGCTACTTCTTGGGCTGGCCGAAAACTTGTGGGCTGGTCCATGAGTTTTTGGGTTGGCCCAATTGGTAGGGAACTTTATTATTTGGTTTCTTCTAAGTCCAAGAACCTCCCGGCTTCTTCAAGACTTCAAGAAACAGCCTTCTTCTTGATTAATGTTGGATGATTTGCGCCTCTCCTTCCAAGATAGTTAGCAGAGTTGCAAATTGCACATTTCCTCCATTTTGCTCCAAGGCGTGAGCTTCCATTTGGCATCCATCTTTCTGACTCATAATGTGTGCTGTTTTAGCTCTGGATATCCTCATCAGTATGTTCACTCAAGTCTTTTTCCACTCTACCTCCCGGTATTGACAAATGTATAAGGCAAACAGTAATTCACACAAAGCAATGACACTTAAGAAAAAGCACAAATTTTCGAAAATAGACACTTGGTTCTATTTTGAGTTGAAAAATCTTTCGCAAACGATAGTTGTAATATAGTTCAGATAAGATGTACACAACAGGGAAATTTCGGGGTTAAGCCCTCAAATTTCAGAAAAGATGAGTGTGCATGATGACAAAATCCAAACTATAATGGAAGAGCAAATGTTCAGGTCGCACGAAAAGATATACTAGCAGTTGAAAGCAGGGCAATTCAAGAATTGAATAGAATCAAAGAAAATTAAGCAGAGTTGAAACAACTTTAGGGAAGTCCTAAAACTACCAAAAGAAGAGATCACCCACCCAATAGGTAATCAAGAAACCAATCCCAGCAAATTATTAATTCTTTTCAATATGCAAACAGTCCAAGTTGTGATTTTAAAACCCCTAAATGGCGCAAAATATAACTAGCATGCGATTTGAAGAAACGAAAACCCTAGGGCTAGCAAGTTCAAATTTTTTTTTTTTTTTTTGGCTCACTAACCAATTCCCAGGGATAATCTCAGCAGCACAAGGATACAAAATCAAGAATTCAATATATTTTCAAGAATTCAAAACAAGGTATCCCAAACTAGAGCATGCAATTTACAATGCGCAGATAAGGTGAGCTGCTTAACATCAACCGCAAAAACTCACCAATTTCAACAAAAACAGCACAAGAGGGGTAGAAAATAGTTGCAAAAACCCAGCAATTTTAGACGCAAAACAGCAACACTAAAGCGTCTCTCAAAACCCTAGTGATTATCTCCCAGTCTAGATAATCCTCAGCTTGTCAATGCGCTCCACCTTCTTGTCTTGCACTGACTGAGTCCTGCGAAGAGCTGGTCAGCGGCGTTGTTCCCGTTTGGTCCTGAGTTCGGCGACTTCCTCCGTGAGTGTAGCAAATCGCGCGGAGAGTTGCGCAATTGCAGCCAGTATTTGCTCGTTCCCCAAAGGGTTAGGAGCACCTCCACCTGACATCGGTTAAAGGAAAGCGAAAACCTGTCTGCTAAGAATAAGGAAAAGTGAGTAGTAACCTTACCCCCTTATTCCCCCAAGTGTTTCCCACCTAACAGCTACACACAACCCTGTGTTTCACTCTAGGGTGGCGCCCTTTATAGTATGATCACACACAAGCCTTTTTCCACTCTACCTCCCGGTATTGATAAATGTATAAGGCAAGCAGCAATTCACACAAAAGCAATGACACTTAAGAAAAGAAGCAAAATTTTCGCAAAAATAGACACTTGGTTCTATTTTGAAAAATCTTTTCGAAAAACGCAATTTTGTAATATAGCTCAGATATGAAGTACACAACAGGAAATTTCGGGGTTAAGCCCTCAAATTTCAGAAAAAATGAGTGTGCACGATGACAAAATCCAAACTATAATTTAAGAGCAAATGTTCAGGTCGCACGAAAAGATAACTAGGCAATTGAAAGCAGGGCAATTCAAAAGTGAATAGAATCAAAGAAAATTAGCAGAGTTGAAACGACTTCAGGAAAGTCCTAAAACTTCCCAAAGAAGAGATCGCCCACCCGATAGGTAATCAAGAAACCAATCCCCACAAATTCTTAATTCTTTCAATATGCAAAACAGTACCAAATTGCGAAATTAAGACAAACCCCCCAAGTGGCCGAACTTAGCTAGATGCGATTTCAATGAAAGAAAACCCTAGGGCTAGCAAAAGCAATTTCGATTTACTAACTTAATCCCAGGGATAATCTCAGTAGCACAAGGATACCAAAATCAAGAATTCACTATATTTTCAAGAATTCAAAAGAAGGTATCCCAAACTAGAGCATGCAATTTTTATAATGCGCAAACAAGTGAGCTGCTTAACATCAACTGTAAAAACTCACAATTTTCAAAAAGAAGAGCACAAAAGGGGTAGAAAATTGTCGCAAAAAGCCCAGTAATTAAACCAGCAAAACCCTAGTGTCGCAAGATTTAGCGACGAAAAATTTCAACAGAACCCGAAACCCTAGTGTCGCTAAAGCCGAAACCCTAACTTGTTTCTAGAGTCCGAATTTTAATTCTGAAATTGCAGCAAGGGTATGCGTTTTTTTTTTTTTTGAAAGAATTTTCGGCTGTTAAAGATAGGAAAATAGTACCAAAACCGAAAATTCAAAGCTTGAAAGAAAAAAAAATTTTGCCCAAGAAGATGAGTTCTAATCCAGGAATTTCAAGATGAACAAGACTAGCAAGGAAAAGAAAACACCTGATAAAGATTTGGTCGGGTTACTTCGACCTCCTCCAGCCACGAAACCACTCCTTAGCTCTGATACCAATTGATGTGGACGGTTGTACACATGCGGATTAAGTTGCCAAGGACCTTGTGATTAAGTAGCAAGCTCGTATAATTCTCTAACTTACTTTCGAACTAAGAGAAACAAGGAGAAGCTAACCTAGCTAGTTTGTTTTATAATTTGAACCAAGTGCAAGCAAGAGATTGAAACATGCGAATAATTAGGTAGAGCAAGTAACCTAATTAGCTAAGTTTCATGCAATTATGTAAACTACAACATGCAAATACATAAAGCAATAAAAGGAGGGTACTCAAACACTAAGTTTTATGATCTGAATACTCTTAATTTTATTGATAGCTTCGGCCCCTATTTATAGGAGAGGTAGCCGAAAATAATACAAGAAGTAGAAGAAGGAAAGAAGTAGAATTGGAAATTAACCAAGAGTTAATTTCTTTTACAATACCAAACCCGGAAAGAAGTGGGTAATGGTAAGAAAAAGGAAAACAAATTTTGGTAACCTCTTTTGGTAAGTGGCAGCCGAATTACACTTTAAGTAATAAAGAAAGAATAAAAATCCTACTTCCAAAAAGAGATTAAGGAGGAACCCTTTTTGGAAACTAACTTAAAAGAATAAAGAAACAACTTAATTACTTAAAAGAAAATTCCCTAACTAATTAATTAGTAGCCGTGTGGGCTTGGCCGTGCGGCTTCTTTTGTGTGCTCCTTGGGCTGGCCGAAACTTGTGGGCTGGTCTCCATGAGTTTGGGTCGGCCCAAACTGTAGGGAACTTTAATAATTGTTTCTTTAAAGTCCAAGAACCTTCCGGCATCTTCAAGAACTTCAAGAAACAGCCTTCTTCTTTAATGGGAAGTGCTGAATTGCGCCTCTTCTTCAAGAATGGTTAGAAGAGTTGCAATTTGAACATTTCCTCCTTTCTGCTTCAAGGCGTTGGCTTCTACAATTAACTGAGCGTCCTGATGGCAAGCTTGAACAAGGTTGTTGAGTGCATCTCGAACCTTCTTCGCTCGGCTTCTGGTCATTGGCCCAGTGATGTCTACAAGTGGATCCCTCTGATATGGGCTTGGATCCTGAAGCATTGTTGGGCCTCGATGTAGAACTCGAACCTCCTCAGCTTCTCCGGAACCACTTGCATCTTGACTTGTCGCTTGACTTTGGATGCCCTCAACAGGAATTGCGCCTCTTCTTCAAGAATTGTTAGGAGAGTCGCAATTTGAACCTTTCCGTCTTTGTTTTCCAAGGCGTTTGCTTCTACTATAAATTGAGCGTCCTGATGGCAGGCTTGTACAAGGTTGTTGATTGTCTCTTGAACCTTCTTTGCTCTGCTTCTGGTCATTGGCACAATGATGTCTACAAGTAGATCCCTTTGATATGGACTTGGATCCTGAAGCATTGTTGGACCTCGATGTAGAACTCAAACCTCCTCAGCTTCTCTGGACTCACTTGCTTGTGGATTTGTTGCTGGACTTGGGATGCCCTCA